>VZTN01030596.1:36603-70665 GCA_013400515.1 Erpornis zantholeuca | reverse complement strand
TTTTTTTTTTATTTCTAGTTATTGTTTTCATGGAATCATAGAATGGTTTGGGTCGGAAGGGACCTTACAGACCATCTTGTTGTTCCAAACCCCTGGCAATGGCAGGGACACCTTTCACTAGACCAGGTTGTTCAGAGCCCCATACAACCTGGCCTTGGACACTTCTAAAGGTGGGGTAGCCACAGCTTCTCTGGGAAACCTGCTCCAGTGCCTCACCAGCCTCACAGTAAAGAATTTTTTCTTAATGCCTGATCTAAACCCACCCTCTTTCAGTTTGAAGTCATTCTCCCTTGTCCTGTCACTACATGCTCTTGTAAATAGCTCCTCTCCATCTTTCTTGTAGTCTCCCTTCTGGCACTAGAAAATTGCAATTAGGCCACCCCAAATCCTTCTGTTTTCCAGCCAAACCATCGCAGCTCTCTCAGCCTTTCCTCATAGGAGAGTTGCTCTGATCAGTTTAGTGTTCCTCCCCTGGACTCTCTCCAGCAGGTCCATGTCCTTCCTGTGCTGGGGACCCTAGGGCTGGATGTAGCCCTACAGGTTTTGCTGGGTTAAAACAAGCCATGTTCTCATAGAGGATGGAAGTGTGAACAAGATCATGTCAGAGCAGCAGGATGTAAACTCGGAGATTCTCGTGCTCTACAGTAACTACCTGAATGCCGTGTGTTTTTGAAATACAGTGGAATAGAGACCCATATTTCCGGTGGGTGCTGAGTACTGGTGTTCTGCAAGTGCCACATAAAGCTGGGGTGGCTGCCTGGTGCAGAAATACCCTTTTTTCATCTTGTAGGACAGGATCTTTGGCAGTTCTCCCTCCCTTGAGAGGGGCCCGCAGTAAAATTGCCTTTTCCCTGGCCACGCCACCGCAGCTTACTCATCCTGTTGTTATTTAGGACACCACACGCTTCTACTTCTCTTTCATTTCTAACTGGTGAACAATTAACTTGTAGCTCAATATTTTGTTATTCTGAACGATGTGGTTTTGCACTTGATCCTAATGAATTCATCTCTCTACTCCTACATCAGCCCACAGGGTCATCCAGCTCCACACCCTCATTTTCTCCACACTGGTGATGCCTGCTTGCTTTCTGTCACACCTAATCAGGGCACCTCTGCTTTCTGAGCTACTCCTGGGCTACATTTTTACTGCTGTTCATTAGCGAGTCTCAAAAGAAGAGACAAGACTTGCAATCAACCAGCTCATCAACTAGAAGCAAAATGCTGGTTTCCTATTCCTGGTAGGTTGCATCTGAAGTCCTGGCTTCATCTTATAGCTACCTGCAGCCTTTATCCCAAATCAGAATTTGGGAGAAGGTCATACCTACTGATTTACCAAGAAAACAAGAGCTACTAGAACAGAGTCAGGCAGAAGGCTCGCAAAAAAAGAGAGGAAGAAGACGCCAAAATAATCTGCAGCAGCACTGCCCATACCACCAGAAGGAAGAATGATAGACGTCTCAGTCCCCACAGATAAAAGGAAATATTCTAACCCACAATGGTATATCTTGTTGACATATAAAATTGATCCTAATAGCAAAATACATCCTCAGTAAAACAAACAAATCTGGGGTTTTTTTCTGCAGCTGTAACAGATAATTGATTAATACTGCAGAAGCCAAGAAGTAGCATGTATGACACCATATTCATATTTTTTCGGACAGAAAAAGTAAAGTTTTAAGGCCTCGTGTTCCTTCTTTGCAGACTGGTAAATTCCATCTGTTTAAAATGGGTTTCCAGTTGGCATACAGAAAATGACTGCACTGTTGTATAAGCATCTCCACTAAGCTTTGTCATTTATTTCTGTAATTAAAACCATTTTGAGAAAGACGTAGTCAGTTCAAGCAAATTACATGTTATAATAAAACAATTCTAATAACAATCCAGAAGTTATTAATGAATACTCAAATCTATATAGGAAAGTATTAACTGGAGTAGCTCCTGAACAGGATTATTGCTGTTTTCAGGCTTTTAAATGTGTAAATGTGTTTTCTGCACAGAATGTGGCAGTTACATTTGCATAAGAATCATAAATCCAATCCAGAAATGTAATTTTATTTTTCTCAATAACCAGTCTGTTAATTTATCAAGGGCTCTGAACATCTGAACTGGTGGAGAAGAGGATAAAGATGTGTCTTTTTCATGGGATTTAGTAGCTAGAAACAAGGAACTGAAGGATGAAATTTTTAAAACAACTCGTGTTGATTGCAAAAACACTTTTTACTGTTTCTTAGAGATGTCTGCCTAGTGTTTGCCAGCCTCTCCTCAGCTCTCCAATCCCAATAAATGCATCGCAGAACTAACAAAATCATCTTCCTGTTCTGATTAATTGTTTTGAAAATATCAAAGTTTTGTATCTCCCAGAGCCCTTCCTAACAGAATGTACTGTGGCTGAAAGCCTGCTGTCAAATCACACAGATGCCTTAAGCATGTGCTCACACATAGAGCCAAAAAAGCAACTTCTGACTAAGGGCTTTTGGAAGTGTAAGTGTTGGCTGATAAACTTCCTCTCTCTTCTTGCCTTTAGGGGAACAATTTCTGCTTGTTAAAGACTATCCCTGCCGAGGTACCTTTAGAAGAGATAACTTCACCAATTAACAGTCTGACCCTCAAAACATGGAATTCTGAAGGGACCATGCAGCTTGGCCCAGAATCTCTGGAGATATTTAGCCATTTGATTCCAGTCAAAGACATACAGTAAGATGAGGCAATGGTGCAACCCACTTTGGCCAGAAAACTTCTCCCCATAATTTCATTGAGACTGATGAATGAGACAACACTAAGGATCATGACCTCATAAATTTGTGGGAGTTGTGACCTTTCAAGCGCAAGATGATCATTCCAAGATCATTTATCCTCTGACAAGGACAGGCTATGAAGATAAAAGCCAGCGTATGATAAAATGATCATGCCCTTTTTGACATAAGTCTTCTGTTGAGAAAGGGCTACACAAATCCCCTGTACTATCATTGCTGGTTTATTACATGAAAGCCTGTATCTTCTGCACCAAAAATAATGTTCTTTTAGAAGCACTGAACACCACAGTCACAAATGAAACATTTTACAAATGAAGTAGCCACAGTCGCCGACAGCTGGACAGGACCATGGGAAGAGAGCGATACAAGAGCCACTGTAAACCAGGAAGCTCCTGAGGAGTAAGATGAGTTATTTGCAAAGGTATGCAGCTAGTAATTGTACGTGTGGTTAAACATCCTGGTCTCCAAAGAAATTCCTATCATGAAAGCCAACAAAATAGGCTTATTTCAGTCCAAGAAGAAAAACGATGGTAATTTTATAGTGGTTCATGGGGTTACATTCATGCATCTTTTCCTCTTATAAGCAGTGGCTTCTCAGGAACCTTTTCACAGCTGAAGCCCAAGAAATACCTCAACCAATTATAGTCCCCGTGCTGAAATTTGACAGGTGTAAAAAGAAGAAATCACCTTTCTCAGAGGCAATTACAGCATCTTGCTTTGCCAAGACCACACCATGTTTTTATTTCAGGGTAGACCAATGCTGTGACCAAGTGACTGAATGGTGACTCAATAGTCTAAAATAAACTGACCTATCTGAGACATGTCATTCCACCTATGACATAAACAAGAAATGGTACCCAATGCTTTTCCTTCTCACCATAATTAGAAGCCTTGAGGGTGGTTTTTCTTCAAAATAAAAAAACCCCACCTCCCCCAAACAAAAGCTCCTAGCAAATCTGGTTCCTCTATGACAGGTGACTAAATCACAAGGAAACTCATATAAAGTGCTAACTTTACACTGAGACAAAGGATGATCTTTGGGATTCTTTTAAGTAAGTGAATACCTTATATTTGCTTTCACTCAAAACCTTTTAGACTCCTCTGTTCTCGATCCCTTTCTCCCTTCCTCCTATATTTTTTTTAAACAGGGTAAAAGAAATAAAAGGAAACAAAAGGAAAGGAGAAAAGAAAGAGATTACATTATTATTGGCAAGAAGTGACACTGTGGATTAAAAGTCAACTGAAAGCAGAAATATATGGACAAGTACAAAAGAAAATGCAAGTTCCATATGAATTTACTTTCACTGGAAAACAGCACATCAAACCTCTCTGAGGTCCTTTCTCCCTTTCCCTGGCAATCACAGAAGGGCTCACCAAATCAACAGCCTAACTAGGCTGGAGTTTTGGCCTAGAGGAGTGAGTGGATCAGCCGAACAGAGACTTCCACCATTATGGGCTTGCTCATGAGACACACGATCTGCCCAAAGCAATAAAGCCTCCTCCTGCACCTGCATGCACCACATAAATATCCATTCAAAAAGACAGCTACTTGTAGCATTGGCAGGAGTATCCCACTTCTACATATGCTGACTTAGAGACTTGCTTTGAAAGTTTTACTGCTGAAATCAGTCAACTCAGTGTTCCCAGGAAGGGAAAAAAAAAAAAAAACCAAAAAAAAAAGGCTGTTATTACTGCAAGAGAACAACAGAGCCATGGGAATATAGCAGTTGCAAGGATGCTACTACAGTTCAATGAGAAATGGCAGCTTGAGAAATGTTGTTGCTTCAGAAAATAAAATGGGGAATAGGTTTGGATGGGAAAAGATAGTAGTGATTGAATAAGATAAGCAAAAGGGAGGAAGGGTAGAAAGAGCAATCAAGCAAAATTTTTCAGGACAGGAAAAAATCTAGGAGCATACAATTAATAATGAAAAATAAGACAATTAATGAAAAATACAAAGGAAACACATACAGAAAAATTAAGAAATTGTCTGTTGTGTGGGTGAGAGCAAACAGAGAAAGACATCAATGTCAGATATATTATGCTACTGAAGCTTTTTATTTTCCCATGTCCATTTGCTTTTCAAACCCTTGCAAAACATTACCTCATCTGTTTGGTTTGGGGCTTTTTTTTCCCTAGTGTGCAAACTCACATTTCTCATCATTGTCTTTTCCACTGCAGACAACAACCCTCTTCTGTAGCCAGAGCACCATCAGAGAGGCAATGTCATGCACAGCTGACTGTGTCTTCAAGTGCATTTGTTTGTGTTTGCTAAATGCATTTTGAATGTGTTCTGTTCCCCCACCTCTTCACAGCAGAAGCTCAGGGAGATGAAACACTGAGAAACGTCTGTTTCACAATCAGTCCCAGACACATGCACACTCTCCACATTTCTATGAGGTTTTAAGTAATCAGAGGAAAATGGACAAGTTTCATATTGCTTAATCAGTGGCTAATGCAAAAACACAAAATGTCTTCTTTGAAGGTATTCTGTCATCTCTGTAGCCCCTAACCTACAATTGTTTTTGAAGAAGAGAAGCTTCACATTACTTTGGAATAAAAATTTCACTAAAATCCTGAGTAAACTGGCTTATTTACTTACATATATTCTTTGCAACATACATGTTTTACCAAATAATCCAGTTATACTGATAAAAAAATGTTTCACTTAAAAACTGTTGCAGTTTATTTCTTTCTAAGATCCAGAGCACTTTCTAATGGAGTCAGGCCTCTTCACTGGACCTTCAACAGTGTAAGCACAGATGTATTCACACTTCTGCATTTCCCCCACAATAAACCTTTTGAGGGTATTCACTGTGTGGCTGAGTATAGTGCAAAAGATGGCCACAGAGGTGTGCCTGTGAAATACACATCTTTGACCAAAGATAAACACATTTGTGATTTTTAGCCACTGTTTCTTTCACTGCTGAACCTCTCCCAGATGTCCTCATCATTTTTGGATACCGCCCTTGAAATTTCTTTATAATGTGCCTTGTTCATTTCATAAATCAAAGCTGAACTCTTCACTTCACAGTACAAATTACTCCTGAAAATAACCTCTCTCATCTTCTGGAATATGATCTGCTCGCTTGATGAAATACTAAGATTTTTCCTTAATGTGTCCTGGTCAAATTCATAATTATATTAAATGTTCCACTAAATAATTAGATGATAATAACTTGATGATGCCCCTGAACAAGGCAGAGAATAGGACCTGTGTGAAATGTCCTCTTTCTGGTACACCACTGCAGGGTGGGAATCTGACTACTCACATATAAATTCAGAAAACTGAATAAAGTTACCAAGCTACATTGTACCATCAGAGGGAAATTCTGAATAAACTCCCAGTGACAGGAGGTTCAGATGCAATCCAGAAAAAATCAGCCTCCTTTGCAGAGAATTGTTGAAATTACTCAGACGCAGCTTAACTTCGTGTCTAGTCTGACAGGGAAAACTGCAAGCTCGAGCACTCTGCCACCAAGATTTCAAAGAAAAATTAATTTAGGTGCAGGAAAGCTTTTGTCAGCTAGAGGAGCTCTGGATTGCTTTAAAAAAAAAAAAAAAGGTAAAATTATTGCCCACGTTCTGCTTAACATCTTTGTCAGCGACAAGGACAGTGGAATCGAGCACACCCTCAGCAAATTTGCTGATGACACCAAGCTGTGTGGTGAAGTCAACAGGCTGGAGGGAAGGGATGCCAGCCACAGGGACCTGGAGAGACTTGAAAGGTGAGCCCAGGCAAACCTCTTGAAGTTCAACAAGGCCAGATACAAAGTCCTGCCCGTGGGTTGGGGCAGTCCTAAGCACAAATACAGGCTGGGTGGAGAATGGATTGGGAGCAGCCCTGAGGAGAAGGACTTGGGGATGTTGGTTGATGAGAAGCTTGGTGTGACCCAGCAAAGCACACTTGCAGCCCAGAAAGCCAACCAGATCCTGGGCTGCATCTAAAGCAGTGTGGCCAGCAGGGTGAGGGAGGGGGTTCTGCCCCTCTACTGGTGATTCTCTGCCTGGTGAGACCCCTCCTGTGTCCAGCTCTGGGGCCCACGATTTTAGAAGGACATCAATATGTTGGATGTCCAGAGGAGGGCCCCAAAGGTGACCAGAGGGCTGGAGCACCTCTCCTGTGAGAAATGGCTGAGCAGCTGGGGTTATTCAGCCCAGAGAAGAGAAGGCTCCAGGGACATCTTATTGTGGCCTTTCAGTACCTAAATGGGGCGTACAAGAAAGATGGAGAGGGACTTTTTACAAGGGCATGTAGTGAAAGGACAAGGTGGAAAAGAAATTGCCTCTGCATTGAGGGTAGAGGGGAGAGAGTAGATTAAGACAAGACAAACCAGTGCATAAATAAATTCTATGAATATATCCCATCTGATACAGTAGCCATGATACCTGAAGATTATATAAAGATTGTTCTATCAAATTTAATTTAATTTGGAAATTTTTTGTTTTGTTTTAGTAGTGCCACAGAAAACTCCAAGCCAGAAGGTTGCATTTCTATTTAAATCTAGAGGATGGTTCAAAACCTATTGGAAGGTTATAATTTTCTAGTAAATGATACAGTGACCTTTTCGTAGTGCTTAAGGAAGCAATACTCAGGCTATGTATTTTTCAAACAGAGCAGCACACTCTTAATTTAGGAAAATATATGCACAGGATTTGCAGAATAATCTAAATTATTCTGCACTTGTCAAGATTTCAGGAGCCACATCTATTATTGTAATATTTTTCCCACAGAGTGCTTGCTTCATGTCTACACAGAAATAGTCCCTGAAATGTCAAAGAACATGGAAGCTGGGTGGTTGCTTGTTGACTTGTGAGGTTGCAGGTTGCCAGACTCACATGGCAAGAACAACTGCAAGGCCAGATGACAATCAAACTCCGCTCTTAATTACTTCTGCTGCCGAGTCTAAATGTATGCCCAGCTTGTGCTGGAGCTGTGTGGTGCCACATCTCGCTGAGACGTGTCTGGGGACTGCGTCCTTCGCTCCCGACCAATATTCTGAGGTATCAACAAGGATAAATTCAGAGCGGGCACTGCAGCAGGTGCCGGGACCTTGCTTGATGTGTGTACATATGCATGTCAACCTAGATAATATACTTGGGCATGGCAGGCAGGAAAGAACATAAATCACTGTCGAGACAGGCAGTTGTGCTCCCTGGAAGACTCACGGCGCTTTACTCAACCCAGGTGCCATTTTTTTCCAAATGAGATTTTGATTAAGAATTATTGCGCCTCAAAGTCTTTTAACCCCAAGCCCTCATCTTTTTGACTGCCACTTCAAAACATGTGTTCTGATTAATAAAGTAACCTCACAGAGATTACAACCACACAGGCATTAGCTAAATCCCACTTGAAATGAACACAAGAAGCCAACAGTATTTGTCAATCTGACTTTCTTGTGTAGTCAAGCTACATTTTGTCTGTAAATGTGTTTTTAATCTGTTTGCTACTTATATATTTGCTATGAAGAAACAAGCCTATATTTTCTTTCATTAGGCTAAAGGCTGAAAAAATAATTTTGAAGTATAAATAGCATCAGAGAGTAAAAATACTAAAGGGTAGAAGAGGTCCAGTAGGTGTAACTTAGGCTCGTGTTATTCTTCAAACATAGAAGAGTAAATTTCTTCTAAGTGCCTGGCGCTGGATGCTTGGCTATTGAAAATGGACCATTAGAAAAATAAAATAACAACTCCTTCTGTGAGCTGCAGTCCTGCCTGGTTTTGCCACCCTTACACGTCAATACAGAATTTGCAAACAAATCAGAATCAGATGACACCATTTAAAATTTTACAGAATCATTACTTAACATACCTCTCAAAATTGAAAAATACACCGCACAATGTGCACAAATCATTGAGTCACTTTAAAAATGTAAGCAGGGAGAGGTTCATATGGTAGAAATCCTATACAACCTTTCAAGAAAGGCAATCACATCTTCACTGTGCCTTATTTTCAAAGACCAAATGAAGCATAGCTTCTTTTCCTATCACTCAAATTGGCTATTTTCTTTCATACCTTCGTCTTCTATTATTTGTGTCACTGCAGCTAGAATTGCAGGATTTATTTATGAACAATACTTTATCAATCATGAAACACAAAGCACAGCCCAGCCTGACAGCACATATGTTTTAAACAATGTTTTACACCTCATCTTACAGCAGTGTAAGAACTGGTAGCCTGAATTAGGATCTTTAGTGGTAACTATTAAACATTAAGGGCCCTTTCTTCCTCTACAGTCTCAAATTTTTCATTTTCTGTTTCATTTTCAGTGTTATTTTATTACATTTTTTTATAATGGGAAGACAATCACAAGACATCTTGATGATATTTGATATAGTGATCCTTTTCATCCAGATAGGGAAAATGAGTGGAGCATTTCCAGACAATTTTCCAAAACTTCTACCATCTTTTCCTGTCAGACAAAAAAAGTGGAAAGTACTGTTTTCTTTAAGCTTACTTAAAAAGACTTCTTGCTCAACTAATCCTACTTCCATCCTATTTATTTCATGTGGAGGCTAAAACTGAACCTATATAGTTACAATTTAAGGCATCAAAGAGAATACTAGCCCCAGGATATTTGAAGAGAAAAAAAACCACCAATCAGGCCTCAAAATCCCAAATGGATTTATTTTATACGTTCACAAAACCTTTCAAGCATCACCGACATAGAGGCATAAAAATGACATCTATTTCCCAGTTGAGGGATAGGACACTCTAAAATGAGGTCCATGCTTTGTGGATAATTGGCAGTGGGGAATATCTGCCCTCCTGCACACTTGAGGGGCTACAGATCTTGTGGCTAGTGGTTCATGTGGATGGACTACAGGGCAGCTCTGGTCACCTGCTGACCCAGCCATGGCATCAGCATATTGAGTTTGTCCCCAAGAGCCACCTCTTTGGTATCTCCAGAACTCAAAATCTCATTACTGGTTGAGCAATGGTGAGTTCACTCATTCGGTTGGTGAAACAAAAAAAAAAAATGCTCCAAGCCCTGTGGAGTTGTGTGAAAGCAACTCTTCTCATACATGTGGGATGAAAAGAGACTATTTGAGAGGTAGAGCAAAGGACAGAGACAAGATCATTCATTAGCTGGGTTTATGCCTTGGGGTAGGAACTGCTGGGACAAATACACTGCAGTGTTATGAGCCCAACAGGAAGAAAACATGAAGAGCAGAAGATGAACAGCAATTGAAAGGTTTAGCAGCTGGGCACAGGAAAAAGATGGCTAGGCAAGTCGAAAGGTTCATGTTTCAGCTTTCTGCACAATTAGCACGCCTCTCTGGGCGCTAATTTTAATCCTCTTGGAGAATGTTTCTATTTTAACATTGATTGGCAGCAACTCTAGAAAAAATTGAAGAAACATGTTGGCTTTGACCCTACACTTGAATTCTGTGAATTACTAGCTAAAGATATAAACTGAACGACTGTCAAGCTTCTATACCACAGGACAGGTGTTTCTAAAAGCATCTCTGAAGTCTGACACAGCTGGTTAGAAGAATAGACTTGTCAAAGAGAGGCCAGAGACAGAAAAAATGCTTGATCCTGAAAGCAGAAATATATAGTAGATGTCAAAGAAGGGAAGTTTAAAAAGAAGCCTTCACAAGTGTCTTATGAAGTGGCTAAAAGGACTTTGAAGGACTGATTTTTCTCTTCACATAACTGAGGAGACTGACCAAGGTTTCTTCCTGCATTTTTCCCATGCAGTTTTATTCTGGATGCCTACACACATGGCTGCTCAAATTCACAGCACTATGATCCAAGAGAGCCAGAATCTGCCCCCATGTGATCCTGAGGGTGTCTACTTTCCAGGAAACAGGCATAGGAGGCACTAGAACTCAGGCTTGAGTCAGAATGGCTCTTTGCAACCTCTCACGTTAAAGCACTTTCAGTGTCCACAACCAATAATATCAATATACATTAACATATATCGAACTGAGCTAGCCACATTAAAAAAAAAAGATGTTGATTTTCCACCTGCATTTTGTGCTGTAAAGATAAGGACATCTGCTCATCTGAAAAAAAATGAATGAAAACCCCAAACCTGTCCAAAAAAAAAAAAAAAAAGTTGCTGCAGTTTTCTTGATATTTAAACTCACTGGACTTCTCTGTAATCTGCAAAAATTGTAAGGTATTATTTAAAGGCAAAGATATTTAAATGCCCGGGGTTGCTAAATTCAGGTTTTTCTCATTTCTCAATCTGATTATTATTGAAATGCACTCTTCTTTGATAAAATCAAAGCACCTCTGTATTGTCTGAAAACCATAGCCCAGAAAAATGAAATAATATCAAATAACATGAATGATATGTAAAAGACTGAGTATTGACAATGTATAAACACTCAAACCTGGTACCTGGTACAATACAGCTATAAAATATGTTGGGCAAACCTCAAAACACCAACTGGCATACAAACTACTTGGTAGTTAATAAAACACTTGGCTAGAAAAATGAGAAGTATTATTTAAAGCACAGTACGTGCAGAAAAACAGTTGCAATATTTTGCACTAAATTACGCAACTCGGATAAATACTGAAAATGCAATGTTGTCAAATTTATACCAAAGTTGATGCTATGGGACTGGTTTGAAGTTCAGCCATTCAGCATGAGGTATTAGGCAGAATAAACTTAGTTCTCAACTTCAATTTACAGCTTGTAGGAGAGGTTTTCCTGCAAGGGAATAACATCTCTGCCATCAACAGTGGGCCATAACAACCTGATTCCCTGGAACGCCCGTGACAGGAGAAAGATTACATCCAATAAAACAGAAGTCACCAAAACTCCCCAACTCGCAGCAATTGATTTGTAATCTATTAAATGAGGCAAATGATTTACAAAGGGCTCTGTTCAGACAATGGAGGGAGTTAATATCTACAGACTGAAGTGGCACATACAGTTTTTCTAGATTAGCAAGGATGACATATATTATTTACCAGCTTGGGCATTATTATTCTTTTGAAGTTCCCATTTATGTCCAAAGACAAGCTATAAAACAGAGGGTAGCAGAGCTGTTCAGACTCACTGTTTATCATTAACAAATGACCTTCTCATGGGTCTTAAAGTGCCTTGAATATGCAAACTCCATTGTACCAGAACACCTTCAGCCCCACAGGAGAGCAATAAAAATGACCTGGGAAGACTTCTATTAAAATAATTATTCTAGATGAAAGTACCAGCCATTTCTGAAGTTTATTAATACACTAGTGCATATTGCTAATAAATTAGTGTATTAATAAAATGTTAAGGTGACACTCCCATGAAACCACTGTTTTAGTCTTTTTTTGCCATGTGGCCAGTTTTCACTATAAGAACTTCAGTATATCTCACTGTTCTCTGCACTCCAGCATTGCAAATGCATCTATCATAATTTCACTTCAGTGTTTAAAAGGATGAATTTTCTAGCTCTGCGATCTGCAGAGTAGAACCTGCGAGTGTGAACTCTGGGTTGCGAAATGAGGAAGTTATAATTATGGCAATGCTACAAGGGTTGTGCCTAGTTTTCATAACAATTACCTTGAAGTACTTCTAATATTCATGCTTTTGTTACATCGCCTAAAAAGACAGGGACTTGCTGCAGAAGAACCAGCAAAAACTTAATGCCTAGACTACTGATACATAGAGAAGGGCTGCCATTTGGTTCCTTTTTTGGAAAGAGCAGGTAACATCCTCACTGCTGCCACTGCACGAATCAGCCCCAAGCCGAAGGATAACTTTGTGTCTAGGCCGCTGCAGAACAACAGGGGACATGAGTTGTTTTCAGCACTCAAAGAGAATTTTAATCTCCAGGCACATCCTGCCCTGCTTTTCATCTGTGGATCTCTCCTTGTATTAGTAGAAGCATCAGCAGGAGTCAGGAAGGGCTACGGAGTCCGTAGGATTCTTCCCTCCCACTCCCTAACTGCTCGTCTCATGTGTCTTGGTTTCCCAAAGCTTCAGACCTGAGCAGATGAGGACAGAAATACATGGGGAAATTATTCCAGATGCTGTGGTTCAGTGTAAACATATCAATCATGATAGGCCATTTCTGATGCATCATAAGCAGCTGTTGAGTACAATAAATTATGTTTAATATGAAATATAGTTTCCATTTACAGAATAAGAAAAACTGAAAGTTCAAACCAAGAGTCTGGAATTGCATGAAGCATAACAACCTATCCAAAATGCTCCTAAGACAAGGGAAAAGCACCCTCTAAAGCACACTGTGACCTTTCAGTGAGATGATATCCAGTCAATTACATGGCTGCCATGGAACTCTGACTCTCTGGGTGAGGTTGATGGCACATGACCTTAACAACAAGGAGCCATTTGATATTAAAAAAAAAAAAAAAACAAAACCAAAACCAACCAAAATTAAAACAGCTGCAGGACAGTAGTAAAGGGGAGCATCATCACAGTGCATAAGAGTGAAGCAGAAAAAAACATAATAAAAAAATATAATGCTTACATCAACAATGCTGACGGATAAAGGAAGAAGAATTAAGAGAAGATTAAAAAAAATAAGCTGGAATAAGGAATGAGACTGAAAGCCAAAGGCCATGCCAGTGCCAAAGCACAACACAACTTTGACATGGCTGTAATTTATTCAGAGGGCAGAGCAATGTAAGGGATCAGAGTCTGATCCTTTTTCTGGACTTGCACCCTTTTCCTGGGTTTATTTCCTCTGCTGTCGCATCAGCCACCGTACGTTCATCTCACCTGTATTATCCTTAAAAGTTATTTGGGGAGCCAAAGCTGTGCCAGCAGGAGCTGAGGGCTGTGCTGAGCTGGGCGGGCAGAGGATGTCACAGGCAAGCCCAGAAGCTGCTAAGCAATCCGGATGGGGTAGGACACAAACTGCTGTGGGGTGGCTCTGGAGGACCCAGAGGCGACACACACACCTGGAAACCTTGTTGTGGTGAGCTCTTACCCTCTCCATAACAGCCTCTGAAAGCACAGCCGGTGCCAGCCACAGTGCTGCAGCCACTGAACTGCCTCATGTGCCAGATGTTCGACGTTTAACCAGTGCTGCAGTTTAGTGGTGCTCCCACAAATGAAGCTACACATCAACTCAGATGCTTACGGCTTGCTTTCCTTAGAGAGAGCTTTAAAAGCAGCTTGTTTTCAAATTCTGTAGGCAAATGTGAACAGGCAATGATTAGAAATGTGTTTTTAGAGTCTGTGGGGATCTAGATAGGGCCCTCATCTGGGAGCTGTGAACAACAGATAGTGCCAGAGGGGGACAAATAAAACTACAGCTGGATTTACTCTGTGTAGCCTGACACTGTGCAAGCAGGTGCAGTGACATGTCTTCATTATTACTTAATCTTTCCATCTCATAGATATGGGGATTGGGACAATGATGGAGATTGGAACTATGGTGCAGCATACTGAACTGAGATAATCTAATATACTTTAGTGTCTGCATCGGTATTCAAACTCAGCTGTTCATGAAGCAAAACAAGAAAATACATTTTGCCCCTTTTCTAAGCCATTTTTTGGCTGTTTCAATTATTTAACTAAGCTTCTCAGTGAAAATAAATACCAAAACAGCCTTGTGGAAACCTTCTTCTCAGAAAAAAATAAAACGACTGAGCACAAAAACATGAAGAAAGGCAGAAAGATGAAAAACTTATTTCATTCCAAGCATGGATTGACTGCATATAAATTAATCATACTACATAGAAAAGGGAAGAGCAAATCTCCCTGAGATATAATTGTGTCATGTATCACAAAACAGATTCAGGTCACACCATGGTGGAACTGAGCATGAGTGACAGCAAAGGTGCAGTGCTGTGGCAAATGCATTTATGATCTTAAAAAGAAATAAATCAGCATTTGTTGATAATTACCTCCAGAAAGAGAGAGAAAAATAACTGCAGGACTTAATAGCACCTGCTCAGTCTATGGTGGAGCACTACTGCTTATGATGAGGGAGAGTATGCTCTGCTTCCTGCAGAGATAGAAGAAACAATGATGATACAACATGAGAAGCAATCCAAGAAGCTCATCTGATAATCAGGAGGTTACAGAATAAGACAAAGATTTTTTTTAAAAAGCCTTCAGGTGATTTACAGAAAACAAAATCTCTTAGTTTTCTATTCCTGATCATTTAAATCAGAAGATGCTGCCTTAGCTTTTAGGAGAAGAACAGAACCCTTGCAATGGCACTGTAATGAATGTCAAAGAAGGGAGAGTCAAGACCAATAAACATCTGCCACAAGGACAGAACTGTAGACAAAGCAGGATCTCAGGGCATCTTCAGACCCTAGGACTACTTTGCCCTAAGTTAAGAGGAGCCAGGCAGGATTTTTCTTACAAATTAAACGATTATTCTCTTCAACAGAAAAAAAAACAACAACCAAAGCAAACAAAAAAAAATTCAAACAAAAACCCACAAGACTACAAACAAACAGAAAAAAACCCAACCCACAACAAACAAAACCATCCAAATCCAAATAGATAAATTTTCATAACTAGCTGCTGCTCCCCATACCTAAAAAAAAAAAACAAGGTCATTCCCATACATTGTGGTCATTCACAACACACCATATACACCCTTAGCTTACAAATCATCTCCACAGCAAGCAAAGCTGCTCAACCCCGCGAGCACAAATGCACAGTGGATGCTGCCAGTGCTACTAAAATATACCCTAAACATCCCATCTCCTGTTCCTGTTCAATGACTTTAAGGGGAGGTAGGCTTCCTGGACACTAAATTACTAGATTGTAACCTGAGGTTATCTTTTTTCACCTACAGGCTTATGCGTGTTTGTTTTACTTCAGAGGAAACTTCATCAATATTAATACCCAATGACTTGACATCAAGAGAACTGCTCTTCTTCGTCTTAGGAAGTTTTTTGGGGTAGAGGAAGGTTTCTCCATTAGCTTTTTGAAGTTCAGTGTTTGAAAACTGAAGCTTTTGATTAATTCGTAATGGCAATTCTAGATTTACAGCTGTGCAAGAGAAGGAAAATGAAAAAAAATCAAACAACAATCCCTCACTCTGAGCATGGAGTTCTCAATGCCAGAGTTCAGGGGAATTTCTGAGTTAAAAAAAGTCCCATGAGATAGTAGTTAAATGCAATGGAATGCAGTGGTTCCTCCGTGTAGAGGTAAATACCTGCACAAAGGAAACAATGCATGGGTAACCAGCCAGCTTGCACTTTGCATTTGCATTTCATCAAATCTCAGCGCTACTTTCCAGCACAGCAGGCAGTTAGCTTGCCCTAATTACTGCCAGGGAGACCCAGATGCTTTTGTCAGCTCTTCAAGCACGGAGAAAGATTACCAGCAGGCAAGCCAGCCATAGGATCAAGGATGGCTTCTAACAGGAGGCTTGTAAAAAATCTGCTAATACTTATGTTCTCTACTGAACAGAAGAAATCTAAACACCTTATAAATCTGAGATCAAGCCAGACTATTCATATACAGGATTGTCTTCCATGCTGAAGAAACAAACACAAACGTGGTCAATTAAAGAGAGAGGTATCGCAACAAACCCTTTTTTGTGTAATTTGTCCAGATGAAATAACAGTGCCTTGAGCAGATAGGAAGGCACAGCCATTCAGCAGATGTGCCTGCCCACAAAAGAGAAAGGATGTGACAAAATGATGTGGGGTCCAGCAACTCCCACAGCTGGGTGTGGGCTCAACCTCTTCCCGACTCCAGTGGCAGGGCAGGCTGGGGCCCAAAGGATTGCGGCCACTTTACCTGCACAGATAGTCTGAATGAAGTAAAAGCAATTACTATTTTTCACATTTTGAAATTACATGGAGAGGATCCTCCATCCTCTTGCAAATTGAATTTCACAAGCTTTCAAAGCAATTTGGCTTAAGCTTGAGAAATAGACTCAGCAGCAGCTCTTTATCCAGCAGTAGTGGGGGAGGCCAGTGCCTCTTATCACTGATTTCAGCAGCTGGTTGAAACCAGCACAAATTCTCTATCACCATACAAAATACAATTACCTTTTCTACTCTCCTCATATGAAAGAAGAAAAAAAACCTGTTTGTTTGAAAAACTAGGACTCCAGCTTTAACCTGAAATACTTTCTTCTGTTCAGCTATATGATTTTTTTAAAAAAATGAGAAGCCTGATTAATGCAGTTCAGGGCTGTGCGCGTAGTAAATCTGTAACCATTTGCAGACTTATTATATATGGTGAAACTCACCTGGGTCAAACAGTTTTTAAGTACAAATGTGACCTCAGAAGACCCAAGCTCTCCCAACTCCTGTCTCTGCTTGATGAATTGATGAATTTGAAGTGGTCACTTTGGGTTCTGTGTCTGCAAAATGAGCAGAGCAATCCCTTCTCCTTAGCAAAAGCCAAGGAGACACATTGATCGTAAAGGAGGCGTTAGAAGTTTAACATTAATGTTATTGCCATTACGTTGTTAGGAGTGTGATCCTATTTTGAGCAAAAGAACAGAAAATTTGGAGGGAGGATCCTCTTCTTGCCACAAAAACAGCTGAATTGGCATTAGATGGCTCTGTGTGTTGAATCCCACATGACTTCAAGAAATGTTCAAGTACTGACAATATCTGAGTCAGAAAATTTGTTCAGCAAATTAAATGCACTGCCTGAGATGGCAGAATACTATTCAGGAAAATATTGTCTTATCCCAGCACAGATCTATTGCTCTTAATTTGTCTTGTATAAATGAACACTGACTTTGGGCCTAATTTTTTGATATTTGCAGATGCCATAGCACACAATATAGGGGTCTACCTGATGGACTGCAAACCCAGGTGCACTGTCTCTTTGACCATTTTTCATTTGGAATTCTCAGTTCAACAGCTCCTGCATTCTTTTTTTTTTTTTAATGTACAACAAGAAAATTGGAATTTGTAATTCACATTCCCCTCTTGGCTACACTGATGCCCATACCTGAAGTCTATAATAGAGTTGTACTACAGTGACTGAGAATTTGGCTTGGTATATGAAACACTTATCAAACAGTGTTGTTTATCTGCCAGAGCCCAAGGATCTGCTACCCTTTACTTTCTGTCTGTGTCTTGTGCTAGGATAATGCACAGTTCTGATCCAATTCTCAGAGCATATTCATTTGTTAGTAAAAAAAACAAAAAAAAATTTAGAAAATTAAGAATTAGATATTTGGCTGCTTTCAATGGTAGCTTTTTGTCTCTCTTTGAGAAACAATTCCTCTCAGAGAAACAAAAATGTAGGTGCTTTGACAATACTATGAAACTTATCAGGATAACCCAGGGAATTTCCTTTCTAGTCCATTATTTGCAGTTTCCTCTTGGTCAAGAGTGGATGCTGCTTATTCCATGCAACATCTGCTTGTTACCCTCTGTGCTTTCAGTGGATGTTTGCACTCCAGTTCCCAGAGCACAAGTGAACACCAGCATCAAATGAGAGCTCTGCTGCCAGCCTGAGCAGAAAAGGACTGACATAGCATAAGCCACATTTATCCCAGCTCTTTTTCGTCAAAGTCAGAGATGGAAACTTGGAGAGATCCATCAAAGTTTCTATGGGAGAAATTTATACTAAAATGTATATTATGCCATGATACTGACGGATCTGAGGTCTGCTTTTGTTTATGGTTATGTGCATTTATGTTTTATTTGCTAGCACCCTGTATCTTCTTAAGCTTCACCAAAACAATCATAACTATGGGATATTCTAAGAATATTAATTACTCCTATCTACCTTCTCAAAGTGTCTTCATTGTCCAAACATCATGTTTACAAAGAAGGGCCTTGCAGCCATGAAATACCTTCCATTCAAGATTCCACAGATCATTTTTCTCCCACAGGAAGTTAAATACAGGCTCTTGAGGCAAATTTGACAGCAGAGTAAGTAGGAAAACAATCTCTCAATTATTCATGTATTTTTAACTGTCAGTAACGTGGCACAGCAAGTGGAACAAGAAGGAGGAGAGCTGACCGAGTAATGAGCCATCTTCCCCACAGATCACCAGTAAATGCTCTGCTGGTCACAAAGAACCACAATTAAGAGAATGCTGAGATGGATAATTAATGAGCTATTTAAAATGAGCAAATCAGAGTTCACTTTACGTGCCCTTTCACCTGTGGGTGAGAATTTGTAGAATGTAATTCACAGGTGCTCTACTTGGACAGAAATAAAACAGTTCATTCATTTCAAATTTTTGTTAGAGAACAGTGGCTCAGATATCAGAATCACACCTCATGTCACATCCTAATTAGAGAGATGAAAGAAAACAGAACTCCTTCTTCTGTAGGGAATGAATGAGAAATTATTGAGATTTTACCTTTAGCTTAGACCTAGGTTAAGATAGCTCCAGAACAGATATTATTATTTCTAATTTCAAGAAAAGACTCGATTCAAGAAAAGACTTGAAAAGCACATGTTTAAATCCCTTCCAATCCCAGCATTCACTTAAGAACATGTTTAAGGAAAACACATATATTTAAATACTGTCTTGAATTGGAATTCCTCTGCATACTGAGGCCCCCACATGCATCATCTGAAAAATCTCATGTGCCTCATTCATAGGCAATAGATTTTATAAAATTTCCTTTTACACTACTGAAAAAAATAAGGCAATTTCCATGATTACAGCCAATACTCAGGAAATGCACCATTACAGCTCTATCTTGCCGTTTGTATTTGTAAATAAAATTGTGCTCACACAGTGACTTTTACCCCTACCACTGCATTTTTCTCTTCTTTGACCAAGGAATGCCAGCTAGGAGTTTTACTCTAAATTCCTATTTTCTCCCATGGGCATATGGACTCTCCTTCACCTGACTGAAACACCTGAAAACATTTGCTTTAATTTTTTTTATTTTTTTTCCCTTTAGCTCCATCTACCTAAATCTTGTGAGTACAGTTTCTTACTGATGGCCTTGCCTTGCCAAGAAGAAAACTTGCCATTTGGTTTGGTTTGCTGGTCAGCTGAACAGCATGAGCAAAGTTTGCACGTAATTCTATGTGCTTAAACCCCAAATATTAACTGAAGTATGAACAGCTATATATTCAGAATAGCAGAGGGGGGGGAAAAGAGAAGGCACACTGTGTTACAAACCCAATCTTGTTAGGTTATCCAGCTCATTTTACCATCAACTCAGGACTAGGGAGGGAAAACAGCAATCCGGCTTGTCTGATGCTCAACACTAAATTAAAATCAAACCTTGTTGCTTCTTCAACAGTGCTGAAACTTCCACCTACTTATATTAACAATTGCTCAGTGTTCATCATTGTTATTTTGATATTGCACTAGAAAGGAAATGGAATTGCCATATGGTGGAATTATCATGTCAGACATCTCTTACCTCCCTCTTACAGAAAAAAAAGCACTTCAATCTGTTCATGGACTAAGCAGGCTGATAGCTATTATTAATATAAAAAGATATTTATTATACAAAGATGTTAAATTAAGTGTAGGATTAAATTAATTGTAGGCTTTTCTATAGAGGTTTACCTGTTTAATACTACAAGCATAGATAATGGTATCTATTTCTGTGTGGACTCAGCACTACAAAAACTCTTGCAAAAGTTTGAATGTGAAATTCAGTTAAGATTGCAGAGGAGGCACTGCCTCAACAGATTTGCAAAGCTTTTCAAACAGTTGATTGAAAACATTGGGCTGATCTCAGCCATTTACAGATTTATGTCTAATTAGATTAATATAATACATGCAAAACACTTTTCAAACACTGGTCTTATTTGGATTTTCATTTTGAGTTTTTTTTTAAATTTGCCTGTTCTTAACAATAAGGAATAATAATTTTAAAAAATCACATAGAAATAGGCTTGAACAGAAGTTTTCTTTTGGTTTTGGTATGCAGCTGGTAAAAATTGAAAAAATATCTTGGGTCATCAAAAATGATTCTTCCATCAATCACTGGGGAAAACAATTACCACATCCTGACCCCTTCTCTCCTGCATCTGGTTTTAACCATGACCATCATTTCATAAGGAAAAAAATATTACTGCCTTTATATCTCATTCAATTATAATATTTGGCCCTTTTGGTCACTTTGGATAACCTTATTTCTAAGACTATTCCTGTGTATGGTGATGCAAGCTACCACCATCTACCCCAGGGAGAGCAAATGTCAATGTCATTATCAGGGAAATATTTTATGGGCTTATGTTGCAATTGGACATTACCTCCATATAAAAATGTAGCGAAAAACTATGTTTATATACTCACATATCTATGCAAATACTTTATTTAGAAGGCAACACACATCTAGCTACCATTGCTATCTTACGCTGTGGGATATGAAGGTATTCATAGTGCTTTGGTGTGGATTAGATCAGTTAATTACCAAGTCCATCACACCTACAGAAAATGTATTCAGATTGTCATATTCAATACCTCTGGGAGCCTGGAATTAAGCAACTAAGTCTTAGTATTAATGTAAGGAATTATCAGCTTTCCTGAACATATTAAGTCTAGATGGATGTCCCTAAAGCATTCAGGAAAATTCCCAGACACTTAATTTCAGTGAATTTGTGGCCTCATGAAACATGGAGACAGGATCCACACTCATTTTTCCAAAATACGACCTGAAATAGACATAAAGAAGGGGGAATATTTCTCTTTGGAATTTATTAATGCCAGCATGTTTGCAAAAGTCACAAGAGAATCCGGATAGGAAAAGGAAAGCAAATGATCTATTAGTCAGTGGAGTCAGCTATGGCTACATGAACATCAGAATCTCACTCGTGCTGTTCCCTGCTTTAAAAACCTGAAAATAATATGCAAGTGTCATTTAAAATATGTCTAAGGCCACTTGTTCTGACCTAATCCATTTTTTTTTTTTTTTTAAATTCATGAAAATGTCAGAATCTTGCCTATATTTGTAGTGTTACTCTGGGAGCTGGGAAAAACCTTCAAGCTGGTGGCCATTTCAAAGCCCTGGTGACCTCTTTAGTCTTTCTTCTCGACAGGATCCACCCACAAAGCCCTGGACATGAAGTATGTGGCTGGATTTAAAGACCTAGCAAGACAATACAGAACATTGCACCTTCAGATGTTTTGTTCCCCACACAAGCCTCTTTCCTCCAGGATCTGAGGGAGCTCCATGGAATCTCTTCTCTCAGGCTTCCTCCGCCATGATTTCTGCTTTTTCCAGAACTACATCTAATTTACCTGGTGCATGTTCTCCCAAACCCTGGTACTTGCACCACTGTGTTTTTAGATACAGACACAATCCTTAGTGATGATGTATCTGAATGCATCAAAGCCAGGAATGGATTTCATCCTCAGCCCATCACCATCTCACAACAGGGAAGTGCTCAGTTATTTATTAACAGAGAGGAACTGGAGGAAGATGTTACCATTTTCCCTAGGTCAGAATACAAACCTATATCCTTGATTTCTGTTCAATTGGTGAATATATTACCATATCCTCTGGACTGGAATTTAAGCTAATGGTTCCTATTTCTCAGCCCATGCTCCTATGCACTTCTAGGAGAGAGTGGCATATATGGATCCATGGAAAAACTTCAGTTCTTCTCTTCCTTAATGCAGATGCCCCTGCCCATCACTTACATTCCCTCTTTAAAGAAACTGGCAAGTCTCACAGGTTTTTTGTTAAGTCCTTTTGGAGACTTTACTGTTCCCCTGTACATTAAAAAATCCCAATCTAATAACTTCATCTGGCTTTTAGAAATGTGTATGTGTGTATATATAAATACATGTGTGTGCTTGAGAAACCATGCTGCAAAAACGAGAAATTTCAACAGAGATTCATTAAGTGAAAGGAAAACTATGCAAAGAAATAAACACTGCATGCAAAATTATTCATAACAGAACTGCAGATGTTCTAGGCAAAGAGCATGAAGGCATAACTATTAGAAAGTATCTTAACTCTGAACTAATTCCAGCATATAAACAAAACATAAGTTTCAGCTGTTCGAATCAACTGTTGATTACTAAATGAAAACAAATATTTAAAGACAAGTTTAGCTAACAGATTAAATTAAACAAGTCAATAAATCACAAAGTACTTATTGAGTTATTCAAGACAGACATAGGATGTTGATACTACCCACAGGGGAAAAAAAAAAAGGGTTTTGAAGAAACCTTCTGTACTAATTTATCAACTGAAAGTCCCAAGAATTGTTTGATTAAAGAAAATGATCTGCAGTCTATGAAACAGGCGTGCCTGTGAATGAAGATCTGGTCTCGATGACTGTAAGTGAGCAAAAAGGTTTCACACACTGCTGTCACCGTCGTGTTTAGAGGAAATCTCCAGTACATAATAATACAGTTGTACCACCTAAATTTTGAAGAGCTCTGATGCATGCCTGATACTCAACAAAACATCACACAACAGACTGCTGTAGTCAGGTCCTTGCCAGACACACATAAAAGCAGTTTGAACACTGCAACCTGCAGCAATTAGCCTGATTAATTAGGTACGGAAAGAAAATTCATCTCCCAGCGGCTCCATGTGCCATGGAAACACTTGAAATCCACTGTCTGGCTGCAGTGCACTGTGGGGGCTGCAAGTGGGGCAGCACTTTGGAGCTTTATCAGGGTAGGGTGCCTGCTCTGGGCTCTCACCACTGAGAGAAGAGGGTCACACCCTGAGTCAATTTGCTTTTCTTTCCCTCAGTGCTCAGGAATCACACACAAAAGAAACAGAATGTATTATTTCATGCTTTCTGAAAGGAGACTGTGTGAGCCAAACTTGTAAAACACACAGTACTTCAATCATAAAAATGCACCAAAGGAAGTGGTTAATGAGATCTTCAGGCTTAGCATGGCTCCAGAAAGTGATAAAGGGACTGAACAACTCTCGCTTTCTTTTCACGGGAGACCAGAAACTCTGAGACACAATACAAGGATTTCTATCCTTCAAGGCTGCTGAGAATCAGTGACTGCAACACCCAGCCCTTTTCAGCCATCCCAAACACAGAAAAGTGCATTTCAGCCATGTGAATACACAGTTATGGGTCACCAGCTCAGCAACAACCTCTTGTTCCACCTGGGTGAAACAATCCCATTTCCAAATAATCCTGGTGTTTGTTTGGTGTGCTGGCAGGCACTGAGAAGGAACAGTGGAAGACACAGAGTATGAGAGAGAACCAAGCATTGCTTCATGTGGGAGGACCCTTCCTAAGAAAGAGGTTGACAAAAAGAGCTGTGACTGCGAGGGAAATATTTCTCCAGCAACAAGTCACTGCCTAAACTTGGGTGGGACTTTGCTCAGCAACCATTTGATGCTAAATCCTATGTTCTGCAAAGGGACGTTTTAGAAATATTACTGTCCTAACATAAGCAACTTACTAGGAATAAAGAAAGGGCAGCAAGCTGTGAAAACGTTTGCTCTATCATATTTCACCATATTTAAAAATGGTAATGTGTCAAAATTCGAGACTGGGTAAGACCAATCTGGGTTAAAAAACCATAATAAAGCAAATTGTAATAGATGAACTTGGTCATTTAAACATGAAAGAACAACAAAATTAAAGCAGCAAGTGGCCTGAGATCCTTTTTTCCTCAAATTGAACTAAAAAAAAAATCTTATTTGCAACTAATTAATCAGCAATTTGTGCAAGCGTCTTGCCATTCTTTGGATTACTAGCACTGCTGTCATTTCAATTACAAGCAGATTTTTTCCCCTGTGTGTATACACTGTAGGGGGTAGTTTCAAAGCAATGCTCAAGGTTTTAGACATATCCCACTGGCTGAACAGAAATTCCATGGTTTGGCTTCCTTTTGGAGGGTCTGGAAACCCATCCCACCTGGATGGTGCCTCTTGAAGGCAATCAACAGAGCCAAAGACAAACCAGAAGTCTTTTCTGGGTTGTGCAGTGCAGCAGGAATGAAGTAGCATTGCTGATCATGTTCATTTGGTTTTGGGCCTCTAGTTTTCCATGCAATTGGTTAGTATTTGCCTTTGCTACTCCACTGTGCTCCAGAGTGCCTCTATGATCCTTTCCTCTCCAAGCAATGCCAACAACAACTCACAGCAAGTCTTATCCCCTGAGCTTGGCACAATTAAGGATATTGTCAGAGGATTTATATGTAAAAGTATTCTAGGATAAGATTTTCAAAAACTTTGATGGAATATATAAATATTAATGAGGCTGAGGAACTTTTAAGAAACTCATCCTGAGCACATACATACATTTTGTTTTTCTTTTTCATCTTTACCTTTTAAACACAAAAGCAGAGGAAGACCTGGCTCTGCAATATGCAACAGGAGACCAGGATGGACACCAGAACTGGCACAATTCAGCTTCTCTGTGAGCTTAATATCCTTGAAATGTTTATGCTGAAGCCAGATTTGACTGACTTGGTCAAGGGATGCAATATTTATTAAGAGGGACAGAAAGACAACCATGAGATCACATAAGTCATACTCGAAAACAACAAACCAATGTGCCAGTTCAAGAGACAGTTGTACTGAATACTGATTTTCTAAAGCCATCCTATTTACACAACTTCAGTACTCCAGCTAAAGAGCCAATATTCAATATGCAAATATTTTGCAGTAGAATGGGAAAGTCAAATTTTATCAGGTAGCAAATATTAAAATAAAACCAGAGAAGTTTAATGTTCACTGTGTCCACTTTTCAAGGTTTTAGAGATCTTGAGTGCCAGTGATGTTGGTAATTGTTTTAAAACAATTAATCAAATTATCAAAAATCACTAGAAGAAACTTAAAATTCTTAATACGGTATTTCAAACAAAATAAACCAAATAAAATTGCATGGATCTCATACACCTAGATAAATTTCTGTCAATCTGCGATTGAAACGTGCCCTTCACAACTACCATTCTGCACAGAAATCCTACTGCAAATGAGATTTGTCCTGAATACTCAAATTTCCCAGGATTTGTCATCTAAAGGACACATCTGGGTGCTGAGCACTGGGATGCTGGAAGCTGTGGGATTCACTTTACACTGGTGACCGTCTGTTGAGTCAAATCCCTGTGATTTATCAGAGCCCTGGCAAAGAGCTTTGCTTACTGGGGCTGATGAAGCATGGAGAAGTTGGTGTGGCCATCCAAAAAAGTGGAAGCAGTGTGGATACAGGGAAAGAAAAGAGAAATAGGACTTTGCAACCCATACAGTCATAATTTTAAACCAAAATGGGTGGAAAAAACTCATCCTCCTATAAATATTATCTGCATACATTTAATGATTACTGTGTCTCCACAAAACGTGTTCACATTTGGGTAGAGGTTATGTATTCAACTACCATTCTTAAAATTGAACTCATTCCATGGATAACACCACTGTTTTTTCCAGTGCTTGTTTTTGTTTGGCAGGTGAAGTCTCTGAGCCAAGCCTGCCATTGTCCCTGTTACAATGAATGACATTTAAATTTGCTGCTTCAATATATGTAAGGAAACATATATTGTTTGCCCTCCAAGGCAACTGACCAAATTTCAGTTCATTGATTTAGTTCTGCCTGACCAAAAATCAGTGCCTATTGTTCCCAAACATGTAATCATCTCACAGCATATAGCAAGTGCTGGCTAAGTGGCTTAGTGTTATTGATAAGAACCCACCCTGATGAGGACAAAGAGGACTGCCAGAATACGTTATGGAAAATAAAAAAAGCTATTTTGCACACAATTTTCAGAAAGAGTTTCCAGTGCATGCGAGTGGAGGCTGCTCTGTGGATTGGCTATCATAATCAAATCCTTAGAAAGGGATGAGAAATGAGCATATTATTCTTGATTTACTATCACTTCATTTATGATTTCCAGTTAATACAGATTCACAAAGCCTTGCCAAAGAGATACTAAAGGCCTGATTGGGCTTTCCTAATTCAAGCAAAACACATTCTCTAAGTCCTTTTGAAGCCTTTCAGGCTTCTGCCAACTCTTGCAACTTTTATTGCAAGCCTTGCAGTACTCAGTGTTTAGCTTAACATTTCAGCTCCTGGAGTTCTACAATGTATGAATCTTTAGTTTCAGTTTTAAAAGATGTTTATCACCTTCACGACTGAATAGAAAAACTTGCAAATTAGACTTTTAAAAAGTGTAAAAAAAAAAAAAAAAGACAAAAAGAAGGAAGAACTTAACTGTATCATTTTGCTGAATAACCTCATTAAAAGGGGGTATTCTTAAACCAAATTCATGATTTCTGAGTCCGAGTGCATACTAAAGGCTCCCCAAAAAAAAGCAAAAAGGACACAGTAAAGTGTCCTTCCCGCAATGGCTGCAAGTCTGCACACTTGTCAACACTGAAACAACACAATGCTTGCTTTATTTCCCTCTTCCTCCCACCTCCTGATTTCCTTTCTTCCCCCCTCCTTACCTGATAGCCTTTTGTTTATTCTGTGAGGTATTGGAGGCAGGGACTTTCACATCCTCTGTGTTTACACAGTGCCTTGCATGGAGGCTGACAGCTTAAATGCCATTATAATCAAAGGATGAGTAGGGGGGAGGATTTAAGGCACTAAGGAAAATGAAGCATTCACCTACTATTGATATTCAATAAGCTTTGAGTACCTTTCTCCCCCTTTGAAAAATTTACATTTCCAATAATTAAAATGTCTGTCACCACCAAAACATCCATTGTTAAAATATTTCCAAGCTGGGAAAGCCTTCATTTAGAGTCTCTAGCAAAAAGCTTTTCTTTCTCAGAAGCACTAAGACTTCCTTCATCTAAAATCATGCACAACAGTATTCAGCATGCTTTCTAGAAATCCCACGTGTATCTTGCATCATATATTGCTTTTGTTAATATCTGTGAGGAAGCAGAGACTCCGTCAATTAAACATTGTAGTTTTTTTTAAAAGAACCTTTCCTATAAATAGAGATTTAAATGATCTCCTTTAAGTATAGCAATCTTTAATTGAATTCAATACCTCTGCAAATGGAGCAAACAATCTCTGACTGATTAGATCATTTGCTTCTATTCTATTTCAGCCATGCACTGGTTTGTAGTAATGTAGGTTTTTTTCATCAACCATTGCCGTTCAGCTGCATATTTTCTTCAATAACCTAATTAATGCTGGAGAGCTAACTTTTCTTCTTGGGCATTACCATATGTCAATGTAGTTGACATTCTTGCAGAGGTTATATATAAGCAAAAATCAGAAAAAAACAAACAAACGAACAACAAAAAATGTAAAGGACAAAAATGAAAGAGAATGAAGAAATTAAAGGTAGATTTTTTCATGAGGTGGTAAGTGCCTTCATCTCCAGTGACATCAAGATGGAAAGTGATTACTCAGCACCCTGCAGGAGAGATCCACGGGAGCCCCATGGGTCACTAGCTCAGAAATTATTACATGCAGGTAGAATAAGAACCAGGTATGAATGAAGAGAAGTTATGTCCCTAAGGTGATTCAGTAGCTTCCTAGGTCTTTGTTGCCTGAATAGTATAGCATTCTGCAGACAAACTTCTGCTCTGACTTTGAAATATTATCAATCTCCCAAAATCAAATCACAGGCCTGATGGCAAACTGTGTTCCAGTGCAGTCCTGACTAATTAGGTGTATGAAATGACACACAGAGATTCTACCAGGCAGGACATTCAGACATAGATGAAGTCAAGAAGGGCTCATTTATACACTCAGGATGCCCCAAATGCTGCAGTGATGTTACCATGGAATCCTTTCCTCATAAATATTGATATCAGGCTCATAAATCGGGAATTTCCCATCAGATGCATGAATTTCTTGCTCCAGCCAGGCTAACAGGTGACAGAGGCTGATCAAAACCTTCACCCTCAGAACAGGGTTTGGAGAGATGCTCTGCACCTCTGGATGCTCCTGGAGCCTGCTGGAAACTCCTCATGGTGGGGTCTCAAGGAGCCCACGATATTTTGGCATAGCCACTTCAGCCAGAGAGGGATGAGAAAATGGCACAACTGCACTGAGGCCTCTCAGCCCCAGTGGCAGCAAGGTTCTCTAAAAAACTGAGCAGATGTTCTGATAGAGTCAACAGGGACCACATCTCATTTCAGGCATCACAGTCTAGGAACAAATAAACTGTGGAAGGTCATTTGCCCTAATTATCTTGTTACCCCTCTTCAGAAAAATTTACACCTCACCATAGTTGTTAGCTTAAGAAAATTTTCTTCCAAAAAATAGCCCACTGGAACACCTCAAAAGGAAAAGTATTGGTGGCTAAACACGTAAATAGTGTGCAAATTATACTGGGGAATACTCCCAGAAACTGAGGCCAACTGGCAAAGCAATTATACCATTAAAATCCTGCTGCCTACAGCTCATGCAAGGTGCCAACTGAGAATGGTGCCTGTGACATTTTTCCTCCAAAATTGCACCTGGGAGTTACATGACAGAGTGACAGAGGCCAGCAGTATGCTGGGAACTGACAAAACAGCTTAACTTTGTTTAATTTTAATTTAGCAAATTAATTGAGTCCAAATTCTTCCATCCTGTGAGGATGTTCTACACTTTTAGTGGCAGACCTTCTCGCTGGTAAATTTGATGAAGCCTTACATTTTGTCCCTGCAAAATACTGAGGTCAGGCTAGTTGAATAATAGAGTGCAAGATACTATTTAAAACAGGATTAATAACAAAGGAAATGTATTGCTATTTAGTAAAACTCTGTAACTTATAATTATTGCAATAATTATTAAAACCCCCTGCCACCTGCAAGTCAAAATTTATTTTTTTTTTCAAGGCTCATTTTTAAGTTAAATGTACTGCTTCAAGTTTGTTAAATATCAATTTTCCTTTTACTTTGCCGCAATTTTCAGTCCATAGTATAAATCATACAGAGATACTACAGACAGAAAAGCTGAAGTGTCAAGTTTGATGCCCCAATCAAATTCACTGTGTGACTTGAGTTTTTACACAGAAAAGAGGCAAGCTGACCTCAGCCTCTGTCTAACGTGCATGGGCTTCATTCTTGAGGCAATGAACCTCATACTGTCCCTCCCTACAGCTCATGATGATTTCTGTGTCCCTTGTCCTACTTCTGGATCTCAAGAGCATAGCTGTCATGGCTTGATGGCCCAGAGGGCACACAAATAGGCATATGAACCAAATAAACACAAGAAAAGCTTTTAGCAGTGTACCCTTTTTACTTGATTTGGTTGAGGGTTATTTTGTTTGTTTTGTTTGGATATTTTAAAGAAAGAATAAATATGAAGGAATCTTTCCCACCACAGCAACATCTTGCTAAGTTTAAGGTTTTTAAATCAGAATGTCTGACTGCTGTTACTCAGGGTATCCACAAGATGAAGGTACTTAATTCACTCACCTGTTTTTTGCCCCTCCTTTCCCAATAATTATATTCCCCCACATATTATACAGATATGCTGACAAAATCTGAAAACAACCAAATATATCACCGAATTCATGAGATGCAAATGACCTCAACAAACAGTAAGCAACAGCCTATGACTTGGAGCCTGAGTCTCCCATGGTGCAGAGTGCTCTTAACTCCCTCTGCTGCCACTTCCTCTTATGAGGAATACTGTCAGAGAAGATGATCAATCGTGGGGCTGGAGAGTGCTAATTCCCTCTTTTCCAGCCTCTTGCAACTTTTTGTCTTCACACCTCCTTCCTGTTCTCTCTTAAAACTGGGTCTCTTTTCTCTATCTCATGGATAAAGTCACCACTTCATTTCATTATCGCTAATTCCAGACATCCTGCATTCCTACACTGAAAGTAATCGATGTAAGCCGTCAGAGGAAGAAAGGGTACTTAAAAATATGCACCACTATGAAGAGGGATGACAGAGCAGTATAACTCAGCACCAGAACAATCTGAACTGGTAAGTTTGCCTAATTCAGAAGAAGAGGGAAGTCCTTACTTTCCCTCTAAATGCTGATGAACACCACGTCCATGAGCCACATATGGTACGGAACTTTCGACTGTAACTCATGCATTTCTTTAACAGGAACAATTTCATCTGCAGAAGGAATGCAACAAAGGAAGCTGCATTCAGAGGCGTGAAGATATTTGCAAAAGGCGAGGAAGCCAACTAACCTGGCCAATAGGTTCTTTGGTCGGAGCCTTTCCTCTTCTGGCGGTGCTCGTGGCCAAAGTGGTGGTTGTTTCCATGACTGACGTGGACATCTCCGACTGCATCGCGGTGGCTGTGGACTCAGTTGTCATAGAGGAAGGCACTTCACCAACAAGTCTCACATTTCCTTCTATCACGATGTTGGCATCATTTTCTGCTGCCATATTCAGAACTTTCAAGCCATTGTAGTAAAGACCAGAGAGCTGGCCTTGGAAAGGGTGGCCACGTTCCTTGCCTCCAATTTTTATGGTTGCTTGGCTATTGAAGATTGTGAGCTGACGCCCTGTGAAGATAATATTATATACATGCAAAAATGTTGACTGTGAACGCTATACTCTACATGAGTGATAACAGATTGTCATGGGGTGAAAAATGAGAGCAATAAACTATAAGAAAAGGATTTGACTCATAATTCATTGCTTTTTAATGAGGTGTCCATGAAATGCATAAATTTTGAGAAGCATTTGCATTTTTCTTAATTTACAACGTTTTGGGATTTATATGTTTTTTGCTAAAAGGCCAATCAAATATATTTGCAAATGTGTTTGGCACTACAAGATATACCCCTCTCCCTTTTACCTGAAAGCAGTGTTAACCTTTTGGTGTGTCTCAAGAATGCCAGGTTTTCTAATTCCTTAAGATAACTTTTTCTTCTTGTCTGCCAACATTTTAAAGTTTGGGGTTTTTTCCACGCAATGCAGCATAGAGCCTATAGCTTTATGTACAAGTGAGTTTATGTATGTATAGACATATACAAATATGTATATACACACAGACAAAGTTTACATATATGCCAACAAGTCACTAGGTCAAGTGAATTTTAAAGAATTTATGCGGTAATCTGTCACATCTCTATATATGTGAATATTTACATTTTTAATTAAATATTTCCTTTTCATATTTAAAAGTTTATTTCCCTTCAACATACACACTGAAAAGAAACACATGGTTTACACTGAATATCTCAGAGGCAGATTCAAAAATAGATGTCTGATTGGCTTTCAGCAAGGCTATCAATTAAAATAAAAGATTTTAGATGTAAAAGCGGCTTCAGAAATGATACACATACCGATGGAGAAATCATGGCACATTTCCATTAAACAGAGAAATCCTCAGCAACAGTACCACTCTTAGTAAATAGAATAGTCACTTTAGCAGATTGGTTTCTGCTCACAAAAAGCATGCACACAACTTTAAGTTCTGTTTTAATTAGTGTTTGTTCCAAAATCCCCTTAGAAGGTTGCAAACGTTAAAGGGACTTCATTTTGATTGGCAATTCATCTTGCCCACTATTTAAGATACCTACAGTTTAAACAAATTTTTTTCAGGACCATAATGAAGATATCATAACTACAGATATTTTTAGTTAATAATTTAGATGCTGGAACATGTAATATAATCTATGAATGATTTATAATTTTTGGTTAATGTTTGCTATGAGTACCTTCATAGATTGAGTTAGTGGATTATATTTAACAGTCCCTTTAACCTTAAGTTAACAGGGTAAGATTATTAAACAGCTGGTACTTCTAGAAATGTATAGAAATTATTATACAAGGTATGCAAATATTACTCTATATTTTACTTTTTAAAATTTGTTTTAATTTAGTTTTACTGAAATTTATTTTTTATGTTTATTAGTGTTACAATGAAGCACTACTTGGTTATGTTCAAATTATTTTTTTATTTGAAGTTTTAATCAATGTTTTTTACCTTTGTCGAGTAGCCATTCATCAACTACTCGACCAAGTCGATATGGAATTCGCTGTCTAGCAATCGCCAGGCGCTCGTTATCATTGTTTCCTTTAAAGTTTAAAGAGACATTTCATTGGTTAAAATCTGTAAGGTCAAAGGTTAAAAGTTAATACTTAAAGCTTGAGCTATACAGTTGCCACATGATTTTTTGAAATTTGGAATTTTAAAAAGTGCTACCTAGAACATTTCATGGTTCAGACTTTTCATTCATTCATTTATTTTATTTTAGCAAACAAAATTATTCCTATGTTAATTGAAAATTAGAAATCTGCATTTGAGCTAGGTTATTAAACTTATGTTATAGACAGACCCAAAAAACAAATTTAAACATCATCGAATGGCTTTACAAAAAAATGATAGTTGACCTCAGGGTTTTGTCTTTTTTGATGTTTCTTATTAACTAGTTAAACATGTTCAGGTGAAACAGGTTTAAGTTTTCAAAAGACATCCAACCTCTCACTCCAGGTTAGTCATTTAAAGAAGAAGAACACAACTCTTAATCACCATCTAAGGCCCACTTACTTCTTCTGTCTAATAATAGTCCTGCTGTAACTTAGTCCTAAGCAGAAAAAATACACATTTCTTTGCTTCATTTAAATAAAATCCAGAGATTCAAATATATGGCACAGATCAGACCAGGGCATTCACAGTTTGTACATTCTCTTAGGACTCGTTGACAATGTCTTGAAGAACACCAAGGCTTTGACAAAAGTGACTTGCTGAAAGGTAGCCTGGTTCTGAAACATGGAAGTGCTTTAAAATTTAGCAAGGGACCATCTGTGGTGGGGTTTCATAAATTAAGAACTAGCCAGAATTCAGCAATGCAAAGGACAGGCTTGTCATATCTGCCAACTGTATCTATTCTCAGTCAGTGCAGAGATCTCTGACTTCTTTAACTAAAACAGTGAGATAAAATAAGGCTGATACCATCATAAAAATAGCAGATTAGGAATAATTAGCAAAACACTTTATATATTTATTTGTAATTATAGCTTTTTGTGTTTGAGTTATATAGTTGTGATCCCTCAGAAAACCACTTAGGAGAATGGCAAACCTAAATATTTCCTTCAATGGTGGCAGCATAATTTTAAACCAACAATATATTTTTCTTTCATTGTATTGGTTCATATTAGTAAAGAATCTGAGAGATAAGAAGAGCCAGATAAGTTAAAAACAGTCATTCAGAATTCAGAAATCATGTCCAAATACAAAGTCAATCTTATTGGCTCGATTGTGCATATTTTCTTTGACTTCAAAACCCACCAGACCAACCAAGGAACCAAGTCCTGTATCTGCAGTGGAAATGTAAGCACACGCTGTAGTAAGCCCACATAGTGCTCAGAAGGACATGTTCCTGAGCTAGAAGGATCCTACTGCTAATTATCAAACAAGCATTATCCAAATTCAGGAGATCAGTGTTCTAGTTTGTCACAAAATTACGAGCTATAGCAGGCTTGCAGGGAAGAATCAGTACCATAGACCCCCCCAAACTGCAAATGAAACCATGGTGGTTTTATGCAGATGTTCATTCTGCAGTGATGAGAACTGCTATTTTCCATGTTTCATGCATCCTTCACTTGGTTCAGCACGGCTATAATTCGCCATGCCAGAAGATATCCCATTTGCTTTTGAGGAGATGGCCTTTTC
>VZTN01030596.1:9264-36580 GCA_013400515.1 Erpornis zantholeuca | reverse complement strand
CTTTTCCTGATTGTTCTCTCTCCAATATAGGATCATAAAACAGTTTGGGTTGGAAGGGACATTTGAAGATCATGCACTCCAAGCCCCCCTGCTATGGGTAAAGACACCTCTCACTAGATCAGGCTGCTCAAAGCCCATTTGACCTGACCGTGAGCCCTTCCAATGACAGGGCATCCACGACTTCTTTGGACAACCACAGAAAGCTGTTCCACAACTTCTCTGAGTAAATATGATATGTGAATGCCTAAGTATATGTCATATTAACAAGTGGATGGATATGTACATATATATATATATTAAAAATATATACATTTTGTTTCTATGTACATTTCTCTCTGTTCTCAATGCTTAGATACATCTTCCTTAAAACAGAACTGAAACTGAACATCGAACATTTTACTGAAACTTTCCCTTTTGTACTTCTCCAAGGAAGTGAAAATTTAGAATTAAACACATCACAACCCAACTACTGTGATGATGTGAATATACAGAAAGTTTTAATTCTTTCTTCCTGTTATGATTTTTTAAATTACTGCTCTTTATCCTGGCCTCATTTTCTTACAGCAAACTTCCTGTGACTAAATGGAAATTTGAGAAGTACCAGAAAAAAACCATAAGAGATGTCACGTGACCAACACAGGAACCAAAATAAATGGCATGATCCTACATGTTTCTGTTCTGGATTTGTGTCTTCCATCAAAATATGTGTGTATATATCTATACCAGTGAGCTAATAATTTATATTTTCTGACAGTCAGTTACTTTTAACACATTTAGCTTTTCAATAAGATGTTTCAACAGTTTTTATTGAGGCATTATAAGTTGAGTCACTGAATAAGTGAGAGAATGTCCTATTTCTAAAAGGTTTCCTCAACTCAAAGTAAATGAATCATGAGTTTTAGTTAGTGTCGAGTACCCTTTTTTTTTTGGTTATGTATATTTTTTAAAAAAATGGGGGAGTGGGTGAGATTCTTCTTTATAAGAAAGGCTAAGTTGTTCAGAAGAGGTCTGTGGGCATAAGGAATGCATTAACATAATGGAAATAAGTCTCATGGATAGAGATCATCATTCACTCACCAACTTCACACACTGTTACTCACTGGATGCCTTTCATGAACAAACTCTCTCCAGATCCCACAAGAACCAGGCAGCTGAGGCAAAATGTTCACCATTGTCTCTACTGGGAAGGCATTAACCTGTGTTGTTTATCCACCCAGTAGGTGTAAATCAGGAACATTTGGTAAGAGGACCCTGTGCAGCCCCCAGACTGGATCCTTAGTGCTATTGCAACTGTCTGTTGTAATTCCATGACTAACAAGGGATCTGTCCTAGGCAAGGTCCACTCTCACTACTCTGCAGCTGCTCCAGAACATCTCTATGGTGATCCTGGAAACTCCTCCGTGAACTAACAGCACAAATTTAATCTTAGCTAGCTTATACATTTCTTTGAATTATTGCATTAAAACATACAATATGTATGGGTTTTGAAACTATTATAATGTGATTCTATCAATAAATTATGTTTTATACTAGCTGCAGCAGTCCTGCACCACTGGGAGCAAAATTCAAATGAAAAGCAAGAAAATAACAATTTGATTCGTAAAGGTCACACAAAAAATAATTGCTGATTACATTAGCCCATTCCTCATCAGGGGAAAAGTGTGCTGTGAAATACATCTCAATTTGACACTATTACATTTGCTTAAATTCTTCTAGTGTATAATATAAATGGGAAGGCTAGGGGGAAATGGTGTGGAACTTATCTGGATTTAGTTTCAAGGAGAACACATGGATTTAGTAATGATGAAACCAGTAGACACATAACAACTGCATTAAAAAAAATTATACGAAGAATTGAAAATAATGGAAACTCCATTAAAAGCAACAAAAGTCCTATTACTACTTCATGGAAAACACACATAGTTTCAGTAACTGCTTCTTCCCAAAGAGCTGGTTTGGGTCATATACTCAGCTACAATGAATCTGGATAGACCCAGTAAAACTGTATGCATTTCTCTCATCTTATAATCTCATCCCCAGTGGAGAAATCTTTAATACCTCAGGTTGTCTTCCTCAGGAGTATTCAGTTCACGTTTTTCTACCTTCCTTTATTTATGCTTGTTTTTACCAACATGGTGAACCACAAGGAACTTCTTCAGTAAAAACACTTCCAGGAAGGTTAATAAATTTTTTCATACTCTAAATAAACCTGCGGCTTTGAGATTTTATTTCTGCTACCCTTCTGAAAGATTAAGTGCTCTGGCAGGCATCCTTTCAGTCGTAATTCATAAAAATCCCCTGATGTGCCTAAACTTTAATTGTAGACAGCTATGTGACTACCCAGCGTTACTCTTCCAGGTTATATGGCCAAGATTTCTTTGATTAAAAAAGCTGGGTAGAAATGATTCACTCAGGATGTGCACCATGACATTGTCTAACTTGATTGAATTCTAGATGGCTTCATTCTCCTGCCAAATAGACAATATTTTGTCACAACAGAGTGTTAATTCCATACTGGCAGAAAGGCTTCAAGGGAATAACAATAATTCCAAAGAATCAAGGTAAGCAGAGAAGAGCAGCAAAGGTCAAATCTTTGAGTCAGAGCTAAATCTTGTGTCACAACTGAGAAGATGCAGTCCAAAAATACTTTAATCATACCTTTATATCTATAGGTCAGCTGGGACAAACCAACTATGTGAACTTCACTAATATGTATTTTATCCCTCCTGATTTATTATATTGTCAGGGCTGGAGTGTAATTCTATTTTGTGCTCTGAAATAAAGGTGTCAGTTATTGATGTGAAATAGCAACATCCTTGAAAGGGAATAAGCAAGAAGGTTGAAAATCGTGAGTCTGTGAAGAACAACCTGGACTAGAGAATATTTTCTTTGAAACAAACCCTTTAGCAGAATACAAATTCACATTGTTAGTCCCAGTTATCTGTTAGGGAAATTAATAACAAAGTGATGAAACCAAGGTCTATCTCCATTTATAAACAACCCTCTCTCCCCAGTCCTGCTCATCATGATCTTGACACCGCTGTTTCTGAATCATGACTCCCCTGACATCTGCAAGAGGAAGACAAAGACCCATATCATTCCTCCAGATGCAGTTAGGGATGAAACCTAACTGAAATGTCAACTGCATGGCATGAGAGGAAGCCACAGCAGCTCTGGGTGGGATACAGGGGCAAGCAGTCCACAAAAAATCTCACATGGCCAGGAGATGAAATCATAATCTCAGTAATGGCCCATACTAAAGTTCTTTCATATCATCTGTTTCCACTATGGTACGCACATACTTGAGTCTGAGTTGCATGGATAGAGGAGAAGAGGTCCAAGTCACTCTGTTAGTGGGGGACACTTCTCTGACCTATATTTTTGCTGAGTGCTTACTATCTGGTGTTTGATCCAGGAATGAGCTCTGGATGGATCAGATGAAGGTGTCTGTCCTTTTCTGTTGCTGAAAGATGTCAGCTCGGCTTGTTACAATGTGTGAGGAGAGACAGAGGATGATGTTGCCTCGAAGATGTTGTATGAGGAGTTACATACCCAGACGGCTGATTTGGGCCTCCTCCAGTTTTCAGAGGGAAGGTACACACACAGTTGCAGAATGTGATCATTTTGAACAAACCTTACTGTCAGCTCAGGGAGAAGATAAAAGTGCAAAGCAACCCTTAAGTTAGAGAAAGAACCTGTAATAATAAGTAAGAGGGCAGCTCTTCAATGCCTTACCTTCTCGAGAAAATTTAACCTATAAAGAGACAAACCACCATGAAGTACAATTTCTCCAAACTTTGAAGTGTCAGGCCTAGCAAGTTCATATAAAATGACCAAAATATACAATGACCCTTTACACCCTACAGGAACTCCCAAATTCCTTATAACGAATATTAAGCATCCAAAGAAACTATTTGCCCACAGAACAACTGAGAGCAGTCTTCATAGCAGAGTATCTCACTGGTGGCTGATAACACTGCTAAAAACAAAGCAAAACTTAGGTTTGCCTTTAAGAATACAATTACCACATTTATTGAAAGATGTCCATTTATCCTCCAGACTGTACCAAAACATCTTATATTCACCTGTAAGCTCCTTATTTCATGCTTGCGTATTAAACAAAGTAAATAATATTTTTACAACTTTCTAGAGGATTAAACTGAGAACTCTCATTAACCTCTCAGAGGGAGCTGAACCTTCACTTCAAATCAACTGCCTTCTGCCCTGTTTTGTTTTTGATTACTTTTCACTGGATTAATTAGTAATTAAATGAAGAGCATGCTCTTCCTGACTCTCGCTTCCTCACTATAATGCAGTATCTGTCTCAGTTTGTGCAGTGCTGGGTTGCTTATTTTGAGATATTGGTGTATTATATCAAAAACAAGCAAGAGAAGATGAAAAGCAACAAGAAGCAGATAAGAAGAAAACATAAGACTTGTCTGATAAATTAAAGGTCATATTTTGTTATCAGGAGTTTTAAAAAGATCCTTTGTACTGCCTGTGTAGTATTTAAGGAGGTAATATTATAGAGCTGATGCTAAAATAGGCAGGAAAATTGATAGAAATCATTGAAGAGGAATGAATTGTGGCATGTATGGTACCACATCCCCCCAAGAGTGACATTTTGTAGCTCTCCAAGGTAAAAGGACTCTGAACTGTTTCTAAATCATAATGTCACAGCATTTAAGGTTACATTTTCTATATAAATTTAACCAGAGGTTGACTGTAGGCAGTTTCTTATTCAATAGATTTTCAACAACTGGAAAATGGAGAATGTTTCTAGCCTATTGCATTGAAAATTAGCTGAGATAGCAACCAGCTACTGAGGGTTTCTACTGACTTTTGCCCAGGTAGTAATCTGGATGATCTTCATTTCATGCTAGCAAAGAGGTGCTACAAAGAATGTCTCTTGACAGAAATAATACATTACATAAATGAACAATGGCAAATGGGAAACAGTGTGCTCAGTTCCCGTTTTAAATTCCCACTGGGCTGTAACTCCATGAATATCCAGTAGTCAGGTAGAATCCATCAATAAGAAAGGACTTATTAACTGTGTGGTAAATCTCCTAATTAAGTTTAATCACCACATAAGTTCTGAGTTCGGAATAAGGACGAACTGTCAAAAGGTCATTGCTCACAACCTTGCATTTTATTGTAGTCAGTGAAAGGCTTTGGGAAAATCTATTTTTCCCATAAGTTATTTGTGGAGAATTTGCAACACAAAAAGTTATCTGAAACAATTGGAAAAAATCTTCTGGAGTTAAATCCTGCTCTTGGTTATGTGGTTGATAAGAGAAAATAGAGTATTGGCCTTCAGTTGTGCTCTGCAAAGCTGCTGCCACTGGGCTGCTTTAGCAGAATGTGCAGGGGCAGTGCAGGCTGCAGATAAAGTCACGCTCATTACATGACCAGCTTCATAAACACTGAAAGAAATCAAAAGCACTCAGCATCAACCTTCATCCACAGCACAGAAATTTGAGTGCAGTTGTAAGTTTAAAAAATGTTGATTTCACGTTCTTTCACAAAACACGAAGATGGTGGAGTTAACCCCAAAGTCCTGGGACAAAGAGGAGCTTTGTGACACTTGCTGCACCTGCCCAGGCTGTATCATCTTATTCTCCTAGGCATAAGTATAATTACACACAAGCCAACAGGAAAAAAGCAGAGGTCATTCTTTGGACCAGAGTTTGCCAAGCAGAAAAAAACAAGTGTGCCCATATAGACAGAAAATGGCATTTAAGAGATAAAAATCTGTTCTGTGTCAGCAGCGCAGGAAAAAAAAAAGTGAAAAAAACCTAGCCCTTGGCCAAAGCAAGCTCCAGACTTTCAGTTCTGTCTAAAAGTGGCATTTCAATTTGTGTATTTAAGCCTTGCAGACATTTTACTACAAAAGAATAATCTATTTCAAATGGAAAGATTTAAGCTTGTACATACAGGGGGGTTTCAATGCTTTCGGCAAGACACAGAAACAGAAACTGTAAATAATAGAAACAGATGCTCACTGAAATGAAAGCAGAGGAGTGCTTTAGGACCGAAGAACTACATCAAGAAGACCACCATGGAAAAGTGTAATGGCTGTTGGTAGACTCTCAGCAGAGGTTTAATTTTATCTGTTAAAAATTGAAATAATCTGATTTTGTATGTATAAATTTAAAAAAAATCACTAATAATTCCTCTTTAACCTATGCTATGCTGCACACCATTATAACTTCTTATAAAATGCAGCTCATTTTCTAATAATCTGCAAAACATTTACAATTAGCTAAGGTTTTTCCTCTTGTGTTTATATTTTACCTATTTTTTTTAAAGTAGTACAACTTAGAATACTGAGAATTGTTGTGAAACATTTGATTTTGATATGGTAATTTTCATGAGAATTGAAAAGTTCATCGCTCAGATACTCTGAGTTTCTATACTCAAACTCTTCTGTATTTTCCTTCTTCTGTGGTTTAGGAAGTTCCCAAGGAAGAGAACGTTTGGTTACCATAATAGATTTATCATTTTCCTGATTTGTCTCCTTCATGAATTCTCATATGCTCTGTGTAAAAATGGGACAAAGACCCACTGCTGAGTAAAGATCTTGAGTGGGGAATAGGCAGGAGAAGGGCTGTCAGTGTTGGCACAAACCACATCCATGGAAAGCCCATTTCAGTGCACCCTGTTCTGCAAAAGTCCATGCAGACACACTGAGCATCAAGCACGGAAGCAATTCTCCAGTGCCTTCCTAAATCATGGCCTGAAAATGTCTTTGAAGCTACAGATCTCTCCTTGGAGGCTTTCAGATGACAGATGGTGTCAAGGTAGCCTTGGGCCTCTGGAAGAGGAAGCCAGCGACTCCAGAGCCAGTCCTAGCACATGTGGATCTGACCTAGCTAAGCCAAGACATCCCAATGCTTCAAGCTCTTGCCTGGGACACACTTTCATATGAGGAGCTGCTCTCTTTTAAAACCAACAAGGCCACATTTCGGATGGGCAGTGCAAAGCTTTCATGTAGGTCCAAATGTATTGGCTTGATTTTCAGAGCAAATATGAGCTCAAACACCAGAATGAGTGAGGAAACAATCAATATTGGGCTAAGTAAGCATATATGAATTTGCAAGGAAATAGATAATCACTAGTCAACTGTCAATATGTTTAATTTTTCATTTTGTTTTACAAAAATCCATTTGCTGATGCAATATCCACAGTGTGGACCTGACTTCTACTTTGAAACACTTGAGAAATGTTAAATGGGAAAAAGATCAACTTTAGAAAGAAAATAGCTCTTCTAGTACAATTTGCACATCTACTTTTTCTCAGGAAACCACTTGACCTTTTAAAAACATACTGAAACCCACCATGTTGAAATTAAATAAGGCTATTATCATCTTTCCAGCTTTATGAACTCGTGTAGCTTCTCTAACACAAAGCACTAATGCATTATTAAATATAATGTAATATGCTATTTAAATTATTTTTATTTCTAAGTGATAGTACTGAGCAAGGTGAAGTATTAAATAAGCATCTAATTCAAAGCAGATAGCACACTAACAGCTAGGCAGATTACTTACTAATAAAATATTAATGAATTCCAGTTTAATAAGCATATTTCAAGACAAAATTCTAGGAAGCACTACATCAGTCCTTTAATATATTGTCCATCATCACCCATGAAAGAATTGGCATGGACTCAATAGAGTAGATGGGAAAAGGAAGCTGCCTCCTCTCCTTGCTTTTATCCATATGTTTACATACTTGCCACAGCTTCTAAAGCAGAACACTAACACTTAGAAACAAAGTTTCACTGCTGAGGCTGAACTATAATCAATTAACACTAAAACATGTCTAAGTGCCAGGATGGATTGTTACCACCAATAAAGTACGAGGCTAAAGCAGCATTCTGACAAAGACTGGAATAACATCCCATTTTGTTTTCTGCACAGAACACCCATGGTGCTCACACCCAGAGAGCTGTGACAGATAAGGGAAGTGTACAGGCAGCAGATTATTTTTGACACACTCCTGCAGCATGGCTCATCTCTCCAGCTCAGCTGGAAAAGCTGCACGCAGGCTTACTCTGTGGAATGCTCTTTAACTAAAGTCAGCTGCTGCAAAAATTACATGCAACAAACCGTGAGCTATCAGATAGGATGGACAAGCAAGCAGCTAACTAACAATCATTCCTTGGATATCAGGATTTATGGATGTATAAATATACAAAGCTGAGAAAGAGAAATATAAATGATACATTAGGATTTAAGTAATATTTCCAATATTCTCTTTCTGCTCTTTTACAAGCATATTCCCAGTTTGATGCAATAGGACTGACATATTTAAGGCATTGCATAGCTGTTGATCAGCACAGCAATGTTTCTGGATATAGGAATGATACCTGGAAATATTTTTTTTTTCTACTCTGTCTTTAATTCCTGGAAAGTTATTGCTATCTCTGCATTATGAGCACATTGCTACTGTAGCATTATTCTTATATTGATAATACACTCCTAAGACAGAGGCCTTATGTCAACTGCACATCACAGGATATGTCTATTAACCCACAAAATCAGGTATTCAGCCATGAAACTATTCTTTGGTTAATTTATAAGCTGTAACAGGCTCAATCAGGACTTCCAGGAAACCACTTTCTCCTGGTACGATGACACACCACAGACGTAAATCTCTCAGAAGTGAATACCAAGGCTCACTTGAAATTCTGTGCTCATTTCTTCCATGAATTTCTTGGTTCTGGTTACAGCTTTCTAGGACCAGTTAAAGAGCACTGTAACCATCTACTGTTTTCTCCTCCTGAGAGCTCTTAGACTGTAATCAAGTCACTGCATAGTTTTCTTTTTGGCAGTGTAAATCACTTTAGATTGTGCCTCTCCAGGGATCTCATTACATACATACACACACCCCAGTATGTTTTCTTCCATAGAACCACAGAACCCAGGTACAGAACTGGATACCTGCTCCAGAGATCATTTCAAAGTGCTGCAAAAGGTGGCAAAATCCTCCCCAATTCTTAATGCTTTAGCTTTTTGTGCCCACAAAGCGATTTCCATAAACTCTTTTGTCACAGCCCCACTTGATGCTTCACACAGAGCAACCTGGATGATGAGACCCCCACAAGTGTCTTCTTGGAATTATATTTCTCCAGGACACTGTCTACATTGCCATAACCCTTTTAGAGCCACTAGAGAACCCCAGGGGGTGAGGGGATTCCAGTCAGTGAGTGCCCCACACTGAGAGCTCAGTTGTATGTGATACTGAGCTTATTAGCTCAGGCTGACTAATGAATAATTAACTATAGTCACTGCTCACCACTTGGATGAGGAGTATCCGCTAGCTTTGTGGTTGAAAATGAGATGTGTGGCCGTGATGTGCAGGCTCCCCAAAGTCACTGCCACACTGCCCTCTGCAGTGTTGCTCCTCTCTGGCTGTAATTTGGCTCTTAAAGGACGATTTTTAAATACAGGATATCTATAAGCACCAGAGAACTTAATAAAACGGGAGGAGGAACCTTGAAACTGAGCCTGAAACCCCTCTGCCCAAATCCTTCATGTGTACCATAACCTACCACAGCATTTTAGAACTGATACTTCAGCCATAGCCGAGTTTGTATTTTAGTTCAGGCAAAAACTCACTTGAATTTGCATGAAGGAAACTCCAGGACTAGGACTCTAAAGTAAGAATCAATTGGTTGAAAATTGTTATGAGGCAATTGCCGTGCTCTGAAAATGAGAGAATTCTTCCAAGATTTAGCCCTATACACAGCTACAATTATATTTTTAGCACCATTTGTTCTTTTGCAAAGGGTGTGTTTATTTTGTGTAAATGTAATTTAAAAAATTTAAACCTCTCCTTTATTAATGCCCATAAGTTCTGTGAAACAGGAAAATCAAAATTGTCTTTATATATAGTTAACCTTGATGACATTATGTTTCATTCATTTTTTAATGTCCACTAAACCTGCTGCTGCACCAGGAAAGCCATTTAACTCCTTAGAAATAGTTCACTGAGGAAAATAAACCATTCACATCTCAATTAAAGCAATTTGTAAAAGCATAATTTCACTGCCTTTAATTAGTTAACTTCTGCATGTAAATGGTTGAAATTAGGATGCCCTTTACAATGTTGCATGCTTCTGATACACTGAGGGATACTCAATTTCTGCTTCAAATTTATTTGAAATGCTGTATGCTACGCAATCTGACCCTTGTGAAGCTCATAAGAGTTCTAGGTTATATAAATCATACAAGGTTTTCTTTTTTGACAGGCAGGATAGACTGGAAAAAAAAATATCCTCTGGCTTAGCTATACCTTCTTAGGGTCAAGGTAGCTCTTTGAACACTTCTGGAACACTCAAAACTTAATTGTGTATGCATGATATAATACAACAGTAGATTTTGCTGCAACCAAGGTGCCATTAATCTCAAATTCAGAGAATTAAAGAAAAAAATTATTTTGACAGTATGGATGCTGCAGTTGCAAGATGTTTTCTGTTTTTAACACGGCTTAAGTTTGAAGAAATCCAATCACACTGCAGGATGAAGAGATGGGTATATAGCTTCTCTCCCATGTTCACAGGGCACAAAGAGGAGAGAGTCTGAGGAACTCATATGTTCCAGACAGCAATGATTTGTGTCCTTCTGGATACCTGCTTAATGCAGTTCGCTCTCTGGAAAATATATCTAGGACAGAGCAAGTTGTTGTTTTCCCTGCTGCAGTATGAATTATAGTGACTATTTCTGAATTAGTTAGTTTAATGGAAGTTCTTATCCTGCAGACATAAAGCACTATACTGCTGTCACACCTCATGCCACCAGTAAAATATATTGGGGACACATGCACGAATGTGCCCCAAATAAAAATATACCTCATCTTCCGAGAGCACCTAAAACACAATAGCACTGCAGAGAAATTAATTTTGTTTTCCATATGATAGATTGTCTGGTTGCAAGGCTCAACACCACATTGATTTGTTCTGTCCTGAGAAAGGCTCCCATTGCAGACTGACTCCAGGCTTGCCCCAGAAGATAATGGAAACAGAGTGCATCGCAGGAGGAGCACACAGCATTGTACTCTGCTCTTGCATGCTCAACCAGCCACTGGGAGCTTTAGTGTGAGCCTTGGAGCAGAGCCATGTGTGGGCTCGCCTAGTGAGGTGTCTCAGGGCTGGGGCACTCTCACAAACACACCAATTCAAGTGTTACACAAAGATCATTTTACTGGGGTGAGTGAGCTGTATTGGTTTGGCTCAGTGAGTGACACGTTATACAAAACCCTGTGTAACGAGACAGTCACAAACCCACTGGAGGCTGGAAGGAAAGAGAAACAAAGGAATCTGGTGTTCAAATCTCCGCACTGACAAAGTGGTCCTGCCACTGGGAAAGAAAACAAGAGTGACGAATTTCCTTCAAATCACTGACGCCATCAGAGATACCAGCATTATATTGTTAAGGAAACTCTGCAGCTAAAATTCCTTGGGAAAGAGTAAATTGTTCTCTTCTTAACCAACAAGATGGTAATCCTCCATTTCTAACTTACCCTACTAGATTGAGTGTGATACCGTGGGTTACACAGAAAACCTACATCAAGACAAGTACAAGTTCGTAAAAGAACCTCTAAGTATTGGCAATATTTTATCATTTTTGATATGACTTTGGGGAATTGTTAATAGATAATTATCTATCACCTTCCTGAAGAGGTGAAAGGGAACAGCTGTGAGAGATTTGCCATGTCTCATTCTTAGATCTGTTTTGATTTCCATTTCTTTCTTGAATCCCTGGAGCTTGTTGTCTTCAGAAATTCCTTTTCTGTATCACCCTGTGCCTAATTATGGTAAGCAGGTATTGGCCCATCCTCTGCCTCGAGACACAAAAAGAGCACATCTCTGTTTCTTTCAGTATTTTAAAAACGTTTTTCTGAATCACTGCTCATTTGACATTTTCCTTCTCCTTCCATTGTGCCACCTTGCTGTATTTAACTGAAAGGTGTTATACCTTCTGTGATCAAGTAATGACAACTGTGCCACACATTTTATCAAGATCTGAATTTAATTACAGGATCTAACAAGCCTAAGAAGGGATGAGCCTTTGTATTTCACCAAGATATCCAAGATGAAAAATAAAAGGGAAAAATATCCTGTCTGCAGACTCAGAGAAGCATTATTATATAGCATTATCTGACAGAAAGATCTGATAAGCTGTCAAATTAAAAAGCTGATTTGGGGAATTTTACTGAAACCACTTTTTGAAAAGAGACTTACTGTAGTGCTTTGTTTGGGTATCACCTAGGCTCTTTATTTAAAGAGAGCAGCAGGATAGAACAATTTCATAATCACTCAAAGGGCAGCAGCACTTTTTTAAAAAAAATAATTTCTTGACTTTGGGTAAGCTGCGACAGAGGCTCACCCAAAGAGAATGGGAAATAAATTTCCATTTTTGTTAACATCAATCTTTCACATCGACAATAAAATTATACGGAAAGTGAGAGCTGGGTGGATGCTGACAAATGCATTTAATCATAACCAAAGAGCAGTCGGTGCTGTATGAAATCAGAAAAACACACAAGAAATCAGCTGTGCAATTACAAAGCCAAGGCAGCACACTGGCCTAGTTACATCCATCACTTAACTGCTGGTTTGTGTCTCAGTAACTAAGATGAATTTTTCATGTATTTTGATTCCTGCTTCTTCCAGGATAGTTTCTTCCGTCTTTACTCTGAAGAATTTGCTGAACCGAGTTTCAAATAACTCCTTGTCTTATTTTTACTTCTTCATGTCATTATTTTACACATTGGTATAATGCCTTCTTTTATTCATGTTATAACTGGACATAATAACACAAATATAGATAGATACCAGCTTCCTAGAATACTCATTGAGGATTTTGTCCAGACAAAACCAACAAAAAAATAACCCAATTTTATCTTTGCTTTGGCTAAGTATTGGAGACATCACAGAACAGTTAATTGTAGGAAACATTTTTTGATTGAGTGATCAGGAGTTGACTTAAATTAATGTAAGGGCAACTAAAAATAAGCCTGTAAATCAGATTCTTGATTTAAAAAGAACAAAATTTGATAAGCTGAAGGAAGTTAGATTGTGCAATCAGTATAAGGGGCTGGATTCAGCCAGGAATGACATTTGGAAATTCTATAAGGTAAAGTATTAGAATAATGGATGATTTATTTTTTTTTTTGAGCTCACACCTGCAAGGTTAAACTATACAAGGGGAGACCTACTAGACTGAACAAATACACTATCACAGGCTATATTACAGGAGGGTAAAATCAGTGCCTTTCAGAATTAGAAAAATTGATAAACACACAAGAAAAGATGGCCAAACTTAAGCCCAAAGAACCTTTCAAGGGAAGCAAAATAAATTTAAAAGCCAGAGATTCTTAAGTGCTATAAAAAAAAAAAAAAAAAGAGCTCATAGAGTAGAGGAGAATCACTTTATAGTGAGGCTGATGGTGATCCAAGGGAGCAGATTGAATTGACTAAGAGGCAGGTATCTATGAAAATGTAGCTGTCCACAGCTCAGAAGAAAGCAATGTACATATTCTTACTGAACTTGTGTGGTCAGAAAGCAAGGAAGATGATCTTTATTCCAGAACTTTAAAATAAGAAGCCAGGAGTTTTTGAATCCAGCTATCCAATGGGGCTTGTTACTTCTTGTAGTAGAGAGCAGATAATGTAATAGCTTTACGTGAGAAGAATTTAAAAACTACCCAGTTGAAATATTTAGTCTGACCTTAGCCATGCATGCTGCTTCAGAACTAATTTTAAAACAAATAATTAAAGACATGGAAGCAATTGGAAAATGAGATAAAATGCAAAACTTTACCAAATCATGTTAGGCTAGTTTAACAAGCTAACTCATTTTCTAGATGAAAGAAATGAAGTATATCTAATTTGTCTGGATTTCAGTAAAGCATTTGATATGATGCCATGTAGCAAATCATGGATTAACTTTGGCAAAAATAGAAGAGTGTAAAAATTGTATGGTAAAAAGCTGAATGAATAAAAAAACCCTCAAACAATAGCATTGAACAAGGATATTTTTTTCTCTCCTCCTTCCTCTACCTCATGTAGAGACTGATATCCTACTGCTGTAGCTATTGGCAAGTCCTGAATAAAAGGGCTGCTTGTTTCACATCATACTCAAGGCTCCCATCTTCCCAGGATGCATCTCCTTCCAGGAACGAGCCCTGGAGTTGTCTCCTCTCTTCAACTCCCACTTCATTCGGTGTCTTCTTTAGCTTCCCGGTGAATCATTCACACAGATGATAAGCAGTCCTTGCTTGTCACATTCAGACCTGCCAATGTGTCAGCTGTACCATATTCTGGCCCTTATGTTCCCTGCTCTATTGCCTATACTCGAAAAATAAAAAGCCTCAAGGAATAGTTGATTTGGCCAGACGTACCAAAGCTCTCCACGTATTTTGGGGAACTGATGCCATCTAGTTGAATGAGTGGAAGATCTACATGTGCTTAAGTCGTGGAAATGTGATAAACTCAATGCTGAGTTCTACATGGAATTAACAAGAGCAACATCATGGTGAATTCCCAAACTGCATTAGACTGTGCCACAGGAGCTGCCACAGAAGCCACTGCACTGTAAGGAAAAACAGTGGTTTTCACCCAGGAAAAATTCCCCAGTGGAACTCCCAAGAAGGCACCCAAGTTGAATTCCATAATCAATCAATTCCATAATCAATATACCAAATACCAAAATTGGTATTTTCTTCACCGATCTCAGAATACGGTGCCAACCCACTATGAAATCCATAGAGGATGTGAAAGCAGACATCTTTCTAATACTGAGAGGCACTGAATAATACTGATAGATAATACTGAAGAGGCTGCAGATATCAGTCAGGAGGAACAGAGCCCTTCTGAGTTAACAGAAGTGACACTAAAGCTTGTACTAAAAGGTACAGGTCACGCAATTAATATATAGGACAAGCCACACCAGTTCTTGCAATAAATTGGGATACTTTGGGAGAGAACTCATGAGTTCAACAGGTATTCAGCTGCAGAATGATACTGGGCTTTCCAGTTCTGAGGTATGAAAAAGCAAATTAAGGTCTTAAAATGCAGAATTAATATCTGCATTACTGTCTTCATATGTCTTTGAGGTCCTAGTGTTCTCACTACTATCCATTTTCATACACATGTGCAGTTGAAAACCAAATTCAAAACAAAAAAAAAATCATCAAAGAAAGGTTATGATGAGAGAAGGAATGAGAAAACTATTCTGAAAAAGACATGTAAGAACGAAGTGGGATGAACTGGAAAGTGCTTGGACTGAAAGCAAAAGAAAATTTCTTAAGAGTAGGATGTTTCTCCTAAGTTACCCTCTAAGAGAAACAATTTATGCAAAGAAGCAGGCTTGACCCAGTACATTTTAATTTCTAATTTCTTAAGCTCTTCTATCACTAACTGTACTTTTAAATACACACGGGGGGAAAAAAAAGAAATTGGAATGGGAAAAAAAGCCATTCAAACCACTAATCCTTTACAGGGAAAGTGGACCATTGATTTAAATACATTTCCATTAATATTTTCTTTAGCATTTTAAACATTCTCACAACTTGTTTTTTGACTGATAATGAAAATAATCCATGAGCTGTCTACAGCATTAAATCTTTGTCTTGAGAGAGTGCAATCAATTAAAAATATTTTCTATGAAAATTCATATTATCTCACCCATGTGCATTATCTTTCATAGACCAACTTTGCTTTTACTGCTATGATGCATATCCAACAGAGTAAGTTTTTTTAACTCTGGGATAAGAATGAAAAACCCTTTGATTAAAATGTTGTTTAAGCCAACAAAAATTTTGCAAAATCTCTCATTCTAGAAAAAAAAAGAAAATTAATTGCACAAAGCCAATAATTTCTGAATTTCATAAAAGTAAAAATTTGGGGCTATTAAATGCCTGTATTCTAAAATACCTTTTTTAGATTTTTATGCCTTTGATTTTTCCATTGCCTGTCAAAGGAAGCACATATATATTTTTTAAAATTCTCCATTCACCAAACTTTTCCTTCTGTAGGAATCTTTAGATTGTCTCTGTTACAGCCTGTATGTATGGCTAACTTTTATATTTTAAAAATCAATGTTATTCAATATATAACAAGGTTTAAATGATCATACTTGCACAGAAAATCAATTGATTTACTCCTTTGATTTTCATTAGGTGGGAATCTGTAACCCTGTTCTCCCTAAGGTAGAGTCTGATCCATCAAAGAACTCGACCTTTACCACCAGGGCTGGGCAAATCCTTCCTGGTTCACGTGGAACTTTATCAAAGACTTTTAGCAAATCAAAAGCCCCAAGTATGTTAACTCATTCACATCTATACCCATTATCTCCCACAAAACCAGAGTGCATGTAACTAACAGGTACCAGCAGACATTCCCAGATGGAGACCTCAGCATAAGCAGAACCCCAAGGAGACATGACTCCATGGACACATGAAAGGCCGTAAATAACACCCCTGAGTTTTGCTTTCCAAATCAGGGAGGATGAGACATTACTTGGTCACAAAATAACTACTGACTTAGCCAGTATTTTTCCCATTCTCTTCTGACTAATTCCACAGACTTAAATATTTTAGACCCGCATTTTCCACTTCTAAAGCCTGATTTTATGCATATGGCAAAAATTTTATGTATAAGTGTTTACTTGCACATTCATCTTCTGCATATTCCCAGATGGAGAGCTCCTGAGAAATCCTCATGATTTTTCCAAACGCTGTGATCTCCAAGGGAAATAAAGTATTATGAGATGTCCTTATTTCATTGGCACTGCTAGTTTGCCACAGCAGGAAAATGACATCCAAACCAGGAGACATGGGGCAGAAGGTAATTGCTTGAGTTTTAAGTCTTTTCCATTGGATTTCCCTCCTGGGCAGAAAGGCAGTTTTATTTTGTCTTTTGGAACAAGTAATGAGAGACTCCTCCAGGTTTGTAAGCTTTGCATCTTATCAGATGATGGTGTTCCTCACACCCTCTATGTTTTAACCACTGGGACTGAGGGATGACAGATCTGATTGTAGGAGTCAAAACTCTGACCACAGCAAAGGAACACACATCAGTGAGAATCAAGATGGATTCTTTTATCCAAAGCAGGAACCAAGTGAGAAAAAAGGGACAGGTAATGTGTTGCTGGAGAAATAAATAGCAGTCAGAAGCTTATGTTATTTTCTTGTGAAACAACCTGAAACTCCTGTGTCCAAACAGCAATAGCCAGGGAGGTTTGAAAACTTGCTCTGTGGCAGAAGGCAAGGCAAACATTGAGTGATCCTTTAGTTGTTAGATTCCTAAATTGCCTTGACCATTATCATTTTGCATGGATAATGGGCTCACTGTCCATTTTATTAGAATATTCAAAGACACATTTGTAAAAGTGCTTGAGATGTCTCCCTGCCACCACACTTACACCTGACAAACCTCTTTGATTCTCTTCAGAAGTGCCTGTAGGGGCTTGAATTTGGAAGCTGTTTCTAAGCCAATATTAAGCAAGTTAGGCAAGTACATGGATCACTTGGGAAATGCTAATCCATTCCTGGAGAAAAATATGTACTGACACAAATGTCTCCTGTTAATTTTATAGTCAAAATCTGAACACAAAAACCAAGACAAATGGATGTTATTTACCCTAAATAGGATACATAGTAATAGCTGACTCCTAGCATCTATCTTAAAGTTGGGTGTATCCCACGAAAAGATGACAGACAGGTTTTCTATTTTCTAGAATACAGGGAGCATGAGAAGCATTTAAATGACATATCCCCTCCTCCTAGCCCTTGGATATTCTGCAGAAACAACCTTTGTCCCACATATCCAGAGGAGGTCCCTAAAGACAACACGCGTGATCTCAGCTATTTAATCAAAACCAAACCACCAATAAAACCCCAAACCAACGAACCAAAAAAAAAAAAATTAAAAAAAAAAAAAAAAAACCACCAAAAAACCCAAACCCAAACCAAAACTCAATTATTCTATATTATTCCAAAGCCTGAAGAGCTGGTGATTGCCATAATACAGAGGTACTTGGCACTAAACATAATGTCAGCCTGGTCTTCTGCCAGCATCCATGGACTCACACAGGTTCTTCTTTGGTGTCTGTGCTCCATCATGATTTATACTCCCCAGTCACAGGGATACATCTGTTTCAGCAGCCTGGCAGTGCTGTGCACAAGCTCTTTAGTGCAAGTAGTGTGAGTGACGTGCTCGTGCTGCCAGATCTTGGTCTGTCAGACACATCCCTGACATGTCCTGACCCATGGGGTACATGAGGACAGCTGTAACAAAGCTGTCCTCATGTTTCTAAGGCTGAGCACAGATCCAGGGAAAACTTGGCATCATTTTAGATATTTCCCTATATCAGAATCTATCTTCCAGGCTGCTGCAGGGTCACAGGAATGCTGAGCATTCTCAGCAGACTGAACAGTTTTGGAACCACAGACCTGTTGCCCAATATCTAATAGGTCATTTTCTATATAGAAAATTCTGCATCAGTCTGATTTACAACGGAAGCCATGAAGAGAAAATCCTCACTGGTAAAATGATTAGTGGTGCTGTGTGTTTCAAAAGGATCAGCACTGGGCAAACTGCCTTTGACCACAGAAAGCACAGAGTTAGTCTCAGAAAAGTGGTTCTGAAATTCTTTCACAGCAAGTGGTGGTTACTGTGGCTTTAAAATGTCCTCTCCCTTGCTTTAATATACTTACTCAGACTAGTAAAATCTATCAAGGAACAAAAATCAGATAATTAAAAAAACTGTTTTCCGTGTTAAATAGATATGGTTAGGAACACTATTGTGATGAAGATTTGGGGCTTTTTTTCTTCTCCTTATTTGATCTTATTTGAAACAGAAATTCTTTCAGGTAAGCAAGAAAATGTTGTTTCAAATAACATAAAATGCTTTATTCTCAGATTATGTAAATCCCCTATAAACACTGGGCAATCTTGACATGAAAAGTCAGAACATTTTATTTAGAAAATACTGAAATTAATATTTTGACATCACTAAAACAAATTTCCTTTTTTTTTTTGATTTTGACCATAACTGTTAGTTCAGTTTGACACAAATTAACAAACCCTTTGTTTTATGCATCCTTAGGAAATCTACACTTCAGTGTAGGATTATTACCTAAGTGAAGTTACCAGAGCAGCCTCTTCAGAGAAGCAGCTGGAGCTGCTATTGTGGCGCAGTCCCATCACCACAACAGCAGCCAGACCATTGGGGAGGGCAACTAAAACTGGACAGTGAAGCAGGCAAGATAAGCCACAAGGAGCAGAAAGGATCTGCATGGGAATGGGGACAGTCTATTGATTAGCAGCTCTGACTGCACAGTCAGCAGTTTCCTCATTCCTGTTTAATATGATCATAAATTAGGCTTTTTCCAGATAAGTTAATGCGAATTCATTATCCGAAAAAGAGGTCAAGATGAAATACTGAAGTTCTTTGGGAAGGTGCAGAGGGATGGTGGTAGTGCAGCGAAGAGACTGAATTTGGTTAAGAAAGATAGCACATATAAATCGAGTGAAGATATGGGCATCTTAATCAATTATCAAAAAAGTAGTGTGCCATTCTCAATCATAGAGAAAATAAAAACAGCCACACACACAGTGAGAAACGGGGAAAACAGGATCGACATTTAATAAAGGGCAGAAATTGAAGTGTACATCCTCATAGCTCTAGCATTTTATTCAGAGAAGTGACAAGAAAGAAATTTCAGACTAAAAAAAATATTTTGATGGTAGTCTGGAAGAACATACATATGTAAATCTAAACCTCTCTTTCTGAAAATCATCCATTTCAGGATACTGAAATCTTCACATTTGTCTGGAACAAAACCACATTTTTCCTAGCTGCATTTCCAGAATACCAACCATCCACCTTAACTAGGATAATCATCCTCTTCCACTGACCCCATCTCTTTTCCTTCTACAGCTCTCTCATTTCACACCCACTCAGATATAAATTGAAGGTGCATCGGCCCAGAGCAAACTAAAGTCTAGTGGGATCACGAATGATGTGACAGGAGAGGTACACTACATTCTAGTCATCTTCCAGGCTCACTCTTCTGCATTTTATGCAGCTCTTGGATGAACCACACAAAGGCACCATGGAGGCTCTGTGAAGCATTGCCAAGGGGTGTTTCTTTGCAAGGTACCAGCTGTTACTGGGCCTTGGGTACCCTTACCTACAGCAGGTGAATGGGGCTGGATGAAGGATACACAGGCAATGAAACTGGAAAATCCCAAGTGTCTGACCAGAAACTCCTCTCAGAAAATCTTCACCCAGCATTTGAAGGCACCAAACACAAACAAGCAATGTCCTGTAATCAGATATCCCAACCTGAAGTGTTACTGTGAGAAAAATCTTTCCTCATAAAGAAAGACCTCATCAGTTGGTATGATTTAGATAATGAACTGATTACTTAATCTTGCTTTATTTTTGAAAAAAGAAAATCCAGCATATTTAAGTATAGCAAATTTACTAATTAGGCTGCCTAATCTTGGTTTTATCCTCAATTAAAAACCCCCAAAACAACAAGACTCGCAAACCTGATTGACTGGCATGGAAACAGAAGAGAAAGTTATGGCTAGATGGTCTCGTTCTGGGAAGGGAGAAGAGATGGAAGGTGAAAAGGAGGAGGACAGCAGCCAGAAGGAATGTCATGGCATACAGGAGCCATAAAATATTACTGTGAGAAAGGCAAAGAAAATTACAGGCCAACAGCAGTCTTAGAAGATCCAGCAATAAAACAAGCCAAGGGATTCTGTACCTCAGCTAATGAAGCATCTGGAAATGCCTTGAAATGCAGCCTGCACATACATTGCTCATGGAAGCTCAAAAAGCTCTGATTTTTTGTTTTTCTTTTTCAAAGAAAAACATCCAACCTTCTTTCACTCCACTAATCCCATCCCAAAGAAATCACTCTATGTTCTTAATTGATCTTTGTTCAGTATAAACAAGTTCTGTGTGCCACCAGCTTCTGTACACAAGGCTTCTTTTTGTGTTTGAGCCTGTCCTTGTTCATCCCCAGAGACCTCCTGGCATGTTTGCCTGACTTCCTCTTTGCTGGGATGCACCACTCCTGAGCTTGGAGGCAGTGAATTCGTGCTCATCATTTAGGTAAAAACCAAAAGAAACAAAAAAAACCACCTAAAACCTATTTTTCTCTTTGCGCTGTATAGGTCTTGAACACAAACTAAGAGCAGTCCTCCCCAGCTTCCACCTTCTTATTTCAGCAACCAAACACTGCAAAATTAGAAAACCAGGGGGCACAGGGGAAACGAGAGTATCTGAAAGATCACTGAGTATATTTCAATCAGTATCCCCCTTTCCCTCAAGAGTTTATCACCTCTCATAGATGTGTCTAACTTAGAAACAATTAATGACTCTAATTGCCAGAGCTGTCATTCATTTATAGCACATTAGCACACAGGTGGGGTGGTTTTTTACAACTTCTGCTACATGTGATTTCTTTTCCAATACATACTTTCATTATTTCATATATTCTGAATTATTTCCAAGAAATTATCTGAAGGGTTATATTTCACGTGTGGATTTTTTAATTTTTTTTTTTTAAAGACAAGTACTTAGCTGGACTAAAACTGAAGTCTCAACAGCAACAACAAAAAAACCCATCCTAAATAGTAGTAATTAGTCCAGGGAATGGCATATGCATTCCTTACTAGTGAAACACACCCTCCTGCTGCACTCCACCCCCAAAAATGAAGAATTTTCTACTTTTAAACCGATAAATCAGATCTGTCATTTACACAATATGGATTCTAGTTTGCATATTTGCCTTCATTTACACCTCTAGATTTGCTGCCTTTTGCTTAAAATAAACACACAGAGCAACTGTTAAGAAATAACATGAAGAAGCATAAGTTACCATTTAATGGCTCAGTAGTCCTACCCAATAACAAAGGGATTAAGTATCTGAAAAACCTGTTGCCTTTGAAAATGAATAAAATTAGTAGCATAGTAGTCCTCAGTGCATGGCATTTGCATAAAATTAAGTATGGGCCTGCTCAAGGCAGCTCTGTTGTCATACTAGTGGTTCTGTTGAAGTAACCAGCATCATCTGCACAAATAATGTAGTTTGCATTTGAAGTTAAGGCACCTCGATTTTGGTGGTTGTTTATACAAATGGTAACTGTTTGGTTTATGTCTGCTGGAAGATTTCTGCTAAATTCATGCGTTTCAGATTGCTGTAATCTTGTAATCAGAAGAACACAGACAACCTTTTCCTCAGTAAACGTTTCACCCCCTCACTTGGGGATAGATTTGGGAGTCACTTCAAACTGCGTAGCTTTTGTCAAAGCCTTTTTTCCCCCCCTCCTAAACCAAAAACGCAATAAAAACAAACGAAAGCAAGAAACAAAACTACTACTTGGTGACTGGATAACTGCATTTTTCCACTTCCAGTAATAACTCGAATTTTGAGCTCTTAAACTCACTTAGGAAACGCCATCATCATAAACTGCACATTGCTCGGGACTCTTTTTAGCGGCTTCTGGAGCTACTAAAACGCTGCAAAGGAGCTGACATTGCGTTAGGAGAGGAGCGAAAGGAGGCAAAGCCCAGGCACCCCCCGCCCCCTCGGTGTTGGTGAGAGCCCTTACCTGCTGGGTAGCGCTCGATGACGGGCCAGTTGTCCACCTGCAGGGTGGCATTGCCACCGCTCCTGGTGAAGCGAACCACGTGGTACTTCCCATCGTTAATGATGGCGTTCATCTCCTCGATGGCGATGTCGTCCGTCCCGACGTTAAACTTAACTCCGATTTTTCCCTGGTGCTGCGTGTTTAAAAATAAAAAAAAAACAAAACAAAAAACAAAACCAAAAACAAAACAAACAAAACAAAAAAAAAAAAAAAAACCAAGAAAAAAAGAGGAAGAAGAAAAAGAAGAACTAATTAAGAGTTGTTTTAGAAGAAATTGAGACTGTGTGTCATACAGGGGAAGATTTCTAACAACGTCTTCCCTCCTCAGATGTAACTTCTGAAGGCTTGCGTGTGGCAGTGACAAACCTTCTGACAGCTCGGGAAGGCTTTTTGATGGATAATTGGTATTCCAAATGAGTTATTTCATCAAACTGAGCTCTTCCCTTTTCCAAGAGATTCAGATCAAGATGAAGAGGGGGAAAGATGGAGGAAAGCTCAAGGTTTCTGTCTTTGTCCTCTCCCTCACCTCCATGAAGATTAAACAAAAATTTTCCTTTTAGACTTTCAAAACAGAAAGTCTTGCAGTGTCACTTGGAAGAGACACAAGAATTTTCTGGCCATGAAAGCAGAGTGCCAGCCCTGCTTTTTCCTTTTTTCAAACCTCATTCATACTTAGAGTCTTCACAGAGAAGGAGAATTTTTTTCTCTTGGAGAGATTTTTGACATCACATGGTAGTGATTCTCAATTAAGCCAAGATCACACTGGCTGATTAACAAGGACTTCCCTGCTCAGAGCCAGAGAGCAGGGAAAGGCATTTGCTGACACAGGCAGGGTGGTATTGCTCCCACTAAGGGCAGAGACCCATTCTTTGCTGGGATTTGCCTGTTTGCCTCCTGTGCCTGACCTCTCTTAGGGCTAAGGAGACTTCCCATGCACACCCATACCTGGGACCAAGGCAGTCGATTTTCCAGATGATTGTCATATTGGCAGGTTTTCATTTTTATTGACTTTTAATTGTCAAAATATTCATTCTAATGGGACACCTGCACTTTAATAGCATCTTTTATTGTCTATTAAAGTTAGCTTTAGGGCTTTGTAATATTTTTTTTTCTCTTATAAAATCAATTCTATTCTTCAATAAAGGTATTTATTATGTTGAGGAGAAAAAAAAAAGAAAAACACTGCATAGTATGAGATTAGGGACTTGTACATAATAAGTGGTAATTCTACATGAAATTTCATGTTCTTGGTTACTGGTACATCATTTTTTGCAGTTAAAAATCTTTATGAAGTTTTTACATGACCAGATGAGACACAATGAAATATTTCACTTTGTACATCTTGATCCTCCACAACAAATTTTCCAGAGGCATTTTCACCTGTCCAGCAGAGCTCTTTGTCTTACTACCCCATCACCACTTCCTGCAGTAAATGTAATCTGCAGCTCCTGGTCTCTGGAAGTCCCCCAAGCAAAGAACTCAGGAGTTCTTCCACTTCATTTTATTCTCTTTTTAAACGCCTGACTTCGTTTTCCAACAGTGCTTGCATATTGCAGTTACACAGCTGAGAAGCTGCTGAACATCTCTGCAGGTCCTCAACATTTTGGCCTGACACTATCACCTCCTCAGCTGTGATCTTTTTTGAAACAATAAAAGGGCCACTCCCTGATGAGATCTGCCAAATGACTCTGAAAAATACTTTTTGTTTGCTCAGTTGATTGAACAATGATCTAAACATTCCTCTTTTTTCCCTCGTGGATTTTTTAAACATTTGTCCATTGGCTGGTCCTACTTTTCCATGTCTATAGAGTGCCAATAAGGGTTCCACTTTATGCAATTCATGCTCATCTTCTTTTGCCTCTGGTGTGAGTTGCATAGCAATTTCCCAGTTATCTTGGAAAGGCAACTGTAGCTCTTCTTAATTTCAGCTGTTTCAACTAGACTTAGAATAAATTTCACTCATTTTTTCCCCCTTGGATGCAGTAGCTTATTTGTTTCACCTGTTTCATTCATATGCTTACTCTCTTTACACAGAAATATATTCAAAGAAATGTAACATTGTCCTGGCTTTAAAGCAATCTCCTCTTTTACTAATTCTTGAAATGCAGAAAACCAGCATGTAATGATAATGGCATATGCAACTTTTCCTAGTACTTTCAAGAAATCAAAGGCTCTGAGGATTAAAAAAACCTGACTAATCGTGCAGTGATTCATAATTATACTATTCATACCTACACTTTATATACCAGCTTTCTTATTTGCTATATATACGCATATACATATATTATTTTTTTAGATATTTAAAAAATATGACAAAGGAAACAAAAGAGCTTTAAAGTGAATAGAACTGGCGTAGGTAAAAAGAAGTGGCACACAAGACACATATATCAGCAGTTTTTCCAAAGCTGCAGCACGTGGGGCTGCAGCCAAGTTACCATTTGCAAATGGCCAGGTATTGGCAAGTGAAATGAACACTTTGCAGACTTGCAAGCAGACTTTCAGCCTTCCTTTATAGATATATACTTTCTAGTGCAAAAAACCCCAAGTTTCCCTGACTTCCCTGCGTTTGGACGAAAATACTGTGCACAGACACCAAACATGCAGACACAACAGCAAATATCACCCTAAAAAGCTGGTAACATACTACAGTGATTATTTTTTCTTTATTTGTAGTATATCCATGTATCCGAAACCACAAAAAACCTCCATTTTTAAAGGACACACTTCATTTTTTCCACACTCCTCAATCTCCTGTGGGCATCTCTGTAACCCTCCTCCATAAAATAAGGAAGCAAATCTGTGTTTCAAATTGAAGACTTCCTGATTGTTGTATCTGTGTTTAAGTTTGACTTTTGGACATCACATCAAACATTATATGAATTACAACCCCATTGTGCACAGCTCTTTAGAAACACAAAACATGATGCTGCAATAAGCACTTTTCTGTGTAGGGAGGGAGTTTTCTAAGCCCTTGCATTATCATGCAGGAGTGTGACTCACTGCACTCCTCCCCCACTGCAAGATAACATTATTTTTCATTTGTCTTTGTCACATTATTTTTCATCTGTCTTTGGTTAAGACCATGTCTTAACCACACAGAATTATTGTGGATCAGCTGGCATACAGTAACCTGTTGAGACAACTTGATCTCAGTCCTCAGCCTTGTTATGCTTAATCTAGTGGGCCTGAAACCTTTTAGAAAGATATGTTTTTTATATTTCCTATTTTTTTGGAAGTGCAGAAAGGAGAGATACTGATAAAACTGAAGCCTACTAAATTACTATTTTCACTTTGCCAGCCTCAGATGCGTAGTAAAGTAGAAATTTTCCTTTATCACTTGTTCATTCAAAATAATCTTAGAAGTCATTCTTCCTTTCAGAAAGAGCCTCAGACAAATGCTGAATGAGAAGTTCCCTCTTCAGCACCCTGCTGATGGGCACTATAGAAATGTCTGTGCATCACTAAATACTGCAATAAGTCAGCACTTCTGTTGAATGGTGCTACCCTGACAATGACCCAAAATAGTGCAGGCTCATAGTCCCACAAGCAAAGATGATAATTTCAGGGCTCCCCTGGTAAAAAATCAGCTCTGTACACAAGCCCATAGCAGTTCACTGCACTGTTTGTGGTTCTCAGCCTGTGTTTTCTTTTCCTTAATCTCACCCAGTTGTGAGAGAACATAGCAATGAATTTTCCTACTGTGCCTTTATCTATTCCAAACTGCTAAGGCCACCATAACAGAGAGGAGCTCTGCAGGAGGCAGGAGAATTTCCAAGAAAGGCCAAAAGAGAGGACACACCTTCAGGAGAGGAGGGATGCCTTTCAAGAAGTGGCTTAAACATTGTGTCTATGGAAATTATTTTGAACCCCAGATCTGAGGGTAGTAGGAATAATGCTAAATCCCCCACATCCCACCACTGCTCCCAGGGACACCACAGTACAAGGACCTTGGATCCATCTACAGGTGCTCCATGACATTATGAACCCCAACCAGCAACTCTCCAAAAATGCCAAGCTTTAGGTTTGGAGATTCTTTGGCCACCAAGCTGTCCTGCTCCTGAGGCCAGGGTAGCTTTTATTTCCACAGTACCTGCACAGGCAGATAAGTTAATTTGTTGTTGGCCAAAGTGCCCCTGTACATTACAGCAACACACAGTGCAGGCTTTGTGTATAGCTTAAATTCTGCTGCCCAAGCTCACAGGCTCAGGATAAATATGTTAATGGCTTCAAAGCAGTTGGATACAACTGTGAGATAGCTCCAATTCTATGCTCCTGATGTGCTCTGAAACACTGGGGGCTTTGATTGCTCAGATAGTATGGAATGTGTATGTGTGCATGTGTACATACCAATCACTTCAAAATGTTTTGTCTTCAAAAGCTCTGGCAGCTACTGCTGTAATCTAGCAACTCCAGTGGAGTATTTTCAAGCCTGTTTTATGAACTGTGTACTCTAAATACTCAACAGACTTCTGATGAGGCACCAGAAATGCTGATGAACCTGAGAACCAAGCAAGAAAGGTGGAGTGCAAATCAAGCCAGCAGCTGACATTGCAATTTGTTCCCTGTTGGACTCTAGTTCAGTGCTACCAATCTGCCAAAATGCAGTAAAACCAATGCTAGTATTATACATAT
>VZTN01030595.1:197020-220824 GCA_013400515.1 Erpornis zantholeuca | reverse complement strand
ATTTCACATTCTCAGACACTTACCACCAGCCCCAAAGTTGACAACGTACTGAGAGAACAAGGCATCCAGTTCATCATACTGCACCAGTGCATCCTCAAACTGCTGCAGCATCTCAAAGACAAAGGCCAGCTCTTCCTTTTGGCACACAAGCAGTACAGGGAGCATGTTATTGACATTATTCGTGTCTGGTATTACAGCCTGTCCCCAGCCATCCACAGAGCTCCAGGAACTACTTTTTCTAATGTTCATTTCACACATATAGAAAAACCTGCCATTGGAGCAGATTTCTTCCTAACCCAGGGAGGTTTCACAAAAGTCATACAGCTTGGCCAGTAAATTCTGATGTGTATCCAGATCCTGATTGGATATTGCTCATACATCTATTAAAAGTTTGAATTTAAGTAAATAAATTAATAAATGCTGAAGACTCATCTCCCATAATAGTACTAATGTTTTCCCCTCAGTTTACCCCACAAAGGCATCAATTGCAGCATACCATAAAAGGGTTTCCTGTACACAAAGCCAAACTGGTAAGTAGAAATAGTCTCAAAATTAGATATATCCTATGCAAAATATAGCACATGTAGTCAAAGGAGACATGAGGGTGCATGGAGTAGAGATCAGCACTGTACAGGGACCAGAAAATTCCAAAGGAATCAAGATCTTTAATTTTATCAAACAAAGGTTCTTGCTTTTCTCTGAACCAGCTAAAACAAAGTTATATTTAAAACTATTTAAAAATGGACTTCAAAGCACTCTCTATATGGATTACTTCAAAATAGACACTTTTCTAAACATCAATCTCCATACATACTGAAAATAATCTGAACAAAGAAAACAGCAGCATTCACATTAAATACCAATTGTGAGGTTTGAATGTATTTGAACAGGCTTTGAGCAGAAATGAGACATTTACCCAAATTCAAGATCAACTACTAAAACACATTTTAGATGAAATTTGTTTGCTTCAATTGAGGTTCATAAAACTTAGATAACCCTGAAGAGAATCTGCTTTTTTAATAGCAGGAAACTATTACTGCATTAAGTGTATTACAAGGTAACCCAAACCTGCTGCAAACAGGATCCAAAAATGCTGCTTTTAAACCAGTCTCTGTAATTCCTGCCCCAGCCCTCAAAGAATGATCAGAACATTAAAAGTATCAGAAATTCAACCACAACCAAAAAAGCACCATTTTTAGAACTAGGACTCAAGTATTTTCTTCAATATCAAGAGACTCTTACCTGGACCATGAAATACTCGCAGAAGCTCCACCCTGGCTCAGTCCTTTTCTCTCTCAGAGTTCTCATGTCATCTTCAAACTTGCCTAAGTTTTTGGTAAAGGACATGAGAAGCAATGTCCTGAGTTTGGTCAGGAAGGCATTCCAAGATTCCTGAGAACGGGAAGAGTCTTTCAAAGGGTCAGAAAGTACCACACATCTGTAAAGAGATTGATAAAATTGTATTTGAGGAGGAAAACACATAATTCACATATAAATGCCCAGCTGAATACTGTGCATACCTGACAAATTCAGAGTGAACAACATTTAGTTTTTCATTCCACATTAATCAGAGGAAAGAAAACAAGGTTGAGGGTTATGTTTGTTTGTTTGTTTGGAGGCAGCTATGTTGGAGTTTTGGGTTGGTTTTTATTTTGGTAGCTTTTTTAAAACTTTTTCATGTGACATAGTTTATGAGACAAGTTAAGTTTTACCCAGAATGAGTAGTTCAAAGCTTTCTTTTTTTTTTTCTTAAGCAAATAATGGATACATTATTCTAAGTGCTTAAGTATAAGTAATGCTGTAGCTATCCTACAAAAGACAAGTCTGCCTAGCAATACAAATCAGCAGAACGGCAAATATAGCTACTCCTGGTAAGGATTATACAAAATACAAATCAGGATCTATTGGATCACATAGAGTCAGCCTTTCCTAAGTCACTTGAAATAATCATTCATAATAGATTCTTGTAGCATCTCAATTTGTTTTACGCACCTTATGTGCTAAAATTTTCTCTGCTTTTCTCAGAAAATAAACAAATTCCATTAATTTGCAAACAAATCAGCTTTTTCAGAGCATCTTCTTTCTTCAGTTTTTCTATCACTATTTATTAACATCCAAAATACTTACAATATCTCTAAAGACAGGAAAATATCTCATCCAAGTAAAACACTATTCCTGGTTAGAAAACCCTATTTTGTTGTCTTTAGTGAAAGCAAAGACAGTTTCACATATTCATTACTATTTCCTTAGAATAAAAATATCTGAAGAAACTGGCCTTATGTCAATTATGTCAGAGTGGAAAGGTGATTAAGTGAACAGCAGAAAGTAGAATGGCAAAAAATAAGCCCCATTGGCTTCATATTCTCTACTCATCCCACTCCTACCACCTGTAACTCTGGTAACATTTTTGCAAGCACCTAAGCAAACAAAAAACCCTGAAGGTCTAAAAACTGAATAACATCAGTTCTGTTCTCCTTAAACCTCTCTTAGCCAGGAGGAGATACTTGAAATCAGTTTGAAACACATTTCAAAGCCACCACAAACCCAGGAAGAACTGAAAATAAACTTCTCCCTTTACTCTTCATGCCAGCCTCCTTCAAAGCACAGATCATACAGTGCTGCCAGTCTGAATGCTGGACACCAAGGGAAGTCTTTAAATGAGCAAGGAATGTCTTGCTAAGGGAGCTGAGTTTACAATCAGCACACTGGTCAAAAGACTGAAACGTTTGCAAGCCCAAGAATGCTCACCTGTCACTTTGCTTGTTACAGAAGTCATTCCTTATTTTATCTACTATAGAGGTTCGGGGAAGGATATTGGTTTTGTTCTTTTTCTTGGCATCACTCTCAACCACCACAATGAGCCAGTCCACTGAGCTGTGAGCTTTGAGAACGTTCTGCCACTTGGTGATGTCATCCTTGACTGCGGTTTTGTACACTTCCGTGTCCTGGGATGAGAAGTGGTGAATCATCAAATCAAACAGACATTCTGAGCAATTTCAAAAGGCAAGTTTTGTTCAAAAAGAAGGCAAACAGAAAGGCATATCAAATAGAATTAGTGACAGTAAGTTCACTCAGTGAAAGAAATGAGGTAAAGCATAGTTAAGTTCTGGTCTTTGAATTTAATTCATTTCCAGTATTTTGGTTAACAGCAAATACAGTATTTGGTACATTATCATTCTTTAAATGACTGAAACTAAGGTTATTAAACATCATTTAAACGCTTTATTTTAAACATTCTGGAGCTTTACATTAAAAACATGTTTGAAATTACAAAGCTGAACTTTTTTATTCTCACATAGTAACAGAAGTGGGATATTTGCACCTTCTGCACTGCTCCAATCTCAACCTGTTTAAAAGATTTTTCATAAAAATAATTTTTTAAAAAAGCAGAGGCATTGTTTGGCATTTTTCTGTTTCTAGGCTGGTGTGACACAGATAAATTCAGGTAATTCTTAAAGCTGCTCTGGATTCTTTTTGACTGGTCACAGATCAGATGTTGCCTGTGTCCTTCAAGTGGATAATTAATTCACAACAAAGGCACACCAAAAGGCAGTGAACTGGAGATAAACAGGATTAAGACATTCCAGATCTTGCCCAGTTAAATTGCTGACATCCACCAGTGCCTGACTGACACACAAGATGGAACTGAAGAAAAAATACATATGTTTAAATTTCAGCACAACAACAGATCATAACTGAACCACCCTGGCCACATTTCTGGGTTGTGAATAAAGTGCACTGTGCCACTGCAGTATCACTGTAAGATCCTGGGGTATTGTGGTGACAAAGTACTGAAAACAGAATATTCAAATGCCTGTCCTCTTAGTGTCAAGTAACATTACAAACAGATACTGCTTATGGCAACAAGTGCTCAAGGTAAGTTTTGTTTCCAGCAGTACATCAGATATGCATGCTTATGCACCCAGACTTAACTGTTTTGACTTTTTGCTTGTGCTGTCTGTTATTTTCATTTGCTTTTCATGCTTATGTGAACACTTTAATTTTTAAATTTGAGTTTTTCCTAGTACTTACACAACATTCTGTCCAATAAATATGAAGAAAGGGAAAAGTCAAAAGGGCCTTGTTCCCCTCTTTGGGTAGTAGCTCCTCTTTAAACTGAACAAAGTTGGATTCCAGGTGAATCATCTTCGGAGCACGGCCGTAAGACCTACAAAGTTTAAAAACTGAAATTAGTGGACAGAATAGAAAAATGAACATGTGTTGTGGGGAAGAGGATTAAACTGAAATACTCTGGCACTGGAAACTCACAAACTGCACTTACTGCAGTTTGTATAAAGTTAACTGAAGTCTGGTATTGTTTGAACTGAGATACAGGCTCCTTTTTGAAGAACAGAAGCTAGAAGCTCTTCAGCTTTCAGTAAAAGATTTTCTGTCTCTCTAGGACAAGTAGAAAATACCAAATAAGAGAATTCCCCAAGTATTTTTTCCAATCACAAAACGCTGCCATACCAAACTTTCTGAAGGGAAGTACATCTAATTCCATGTGAGTTCTACCTATATTCTCATTGAGAAGAAAGCGTTATCACCTTCAGAATACAGCTGCCAAAGTACATCAAAGCACACCAAGACAAACCCACAAACCACAAAATCAAGAAGAGAAACACAGCATTACTATAATTTTTCTTTAGGCAAAGTTGAAGGGTTGAAAAGATCATCCTGAAGTGCACAACATTCACTTTGATTATCTGATTTCTCCAGTTTCTTTGAGTCAGTTGCTCTGTTCAAGTCAATTTAGAAAACACAACAAATACACATTTACCCAAGTCAAAAAACAGCCACTGAAACAGAATATCACAGAATAATATATAAGTTTACCTCCTCCATTCCATGGGTTCTCTAGGAAGCTGTTGAGAAAGTGTAGGATATAAGGAAGAAAATAAATTCTGATCTCCAGCACCTAAAAGTGAAAGGCATTAATATATTAGCATGTGCAAACTATAGAATGTATATTAATATGCTATTCTACTAATAGTTTGCTGTTATTAAGAACATTTAATTTTGTCTGCTATGTGGAAACTGGAGTCCAGCACTGAACCAGATTTTTTTAAATCACTCTCGAGACCTAATTCAATACTTTTAAGCAGGCACATAATACACACACTGTTACAAACTTCCTATTATGATTTTCCACAGAGCTACATAATCCACATAACAAAGAGAGTATCATAAAGCTGGTCCAACTCCAAAAAACTAAACAAGCAGCTCCTTAGCTGGAGTAATTGGTTAGAAAAAAAAAAAAAAGTATATTTAAAAATACTCCAGAATTTAGACTTCCCAAACCAGAAGACTGGTTAGAGTGGCTCCCATCTTTCTGTAGCTGTGCCTATGGTGAGAAAATGGGGTTTGGCACCATTTGTGCTTTACTGGATATGATCCCTCCCTCCTCTTCATTCTGGGGCTGTTGCTAATACAAAACACCTCCCTGACTACCATGCTGTTCTTGAAGATCTCAGAAATATGAGGTCTATTAACACAGTGCAGGTCTCAAACAACTGCATTAAACACAACACCACTGCAGGAGCTACATATATCCAAGTCAGAACAAAATGTAGTGCCTACCACATGAAAAGAATATATTACCAGTAACCTTTCAGCAACAATTCTTAAATTCTGCTGTTTTCCTTTAGGTACAGGGAGGATATGACGAGGACAAGACATTAATTAAGATTTTAACAGCCTTATAGGCAATTCTGCTATTTTCTGGTGGTTTTCCTTTTCACAATCATCTGCCACTGTACAGCACACCAGAACAGGAAGATCTTCTCACCTTTCTGTGGAACTGGAAGTTGCAGCTGAAGAAGTAGCTGACATTCTTTCTTCTCCCTCCCACCCCCGAATCTCACCTCCAGGCACACAGCCAGGCATTGCCTCCACATTACTTAGTATTTTTTAGTTTATCTTCAAAATAATTTTCTAGTCCATTCACCTTTCCCCACTTTTCTCATATATATTATGATTCTTACATATATTATTATACATCAATTTTCTCACATATAGTATTTTGATTACCAGTACTAGCATAATTCAATCACCCCACAATAAAGTATATTGAAAAATTAAAGTTTAAGAGTCTGATTAAGTGGAAGAACAGGCAAAACCAGCTCTTCTGATGTCTGACCACATTAGCTATTATGCAGCAATGCAATTTTATAGAATAGCTAAAAAATAAAACAAAACCAATTAGTGCTTTAGCCCTATTTCTCTAGAAAAATACTTTATGCTTGATCCTTCACCTTCATCCTTTCTGAATTAAGTGTACCTTACCAAATGCTATTTAATATTACAAATGCCCCAAATGAATACTGAAACAAGTGTTAGTTATATCATGAATGCTGCTTTATACCAAGTTACACCTCTATAAGCTGAGCAGAGAACAGTCTATTGATTTGCAACTCATTACTGCCCACAGAGAGTGAAACATGGCTTAGTGACTTAGCAGCAGCACGATGACCACATCAAAATCAGAGTCTGTGAGCTTGAACTCTGCTGGAAAGAACAAGCCACATATTTTATCTCTGGAGCATAATGAAGTGCTTTTTCTGTACTGCACCTAAAAATTCAATGTATGCCACAAAAAAATTCCAGAATTCGACATCTTAAGTAAAAAGGATTACTACTGAATGTAGAGGAACTAAAGGATAATGTGTAAGCACCCTGCTATTCCAGACAGCCACATCACATTATCAGCTTAAAACAAGTATATTCATTTTAAAACCAGTCAGCTTTTCCTCCTGCATTGGTTTGAGGGCATATCAAATACACATAAGAATGTGTTTTATGATCAAGGCAACACAGCCCTCTAGGATTAGAAGAAAAGTGAGAACAGACCTTCAATGTAAAATACATTGGCTGTCTTTGAACACAGACCAAAGCTGGCACCATGTATTTCCAGCACCCAAAGGACTCCAACATTTCATGTGCTGCTCAACTGAACCCTGTATCTACTGTAATCATCATGATTGAGCTGATCAAGCCAAGAGCACTAAAACTGAAGTTATCAGGAGGCAACACCAGCACAGGACTGACAGAGGACCAACACTGAGACCAGTAAGTAGCAAGGAATTGTACAGGCTGTCAGACTGGCAAGATGCACAATAAATTGTGAACTGGGTGCTACTGGGCTGCAGGGAGGGAGGGGAGCACCTCACAGCAAGGAGACAAGAGCACAACCTGCACAAATAATAGAACAGAAAGTCCCAAAAGATCACTGTTTCTGGAGTGGTGTTGAGCAAGATTCCTATGACTCAACAGACCTCAAGCATGGCAGAAGTCTCATTCTTTTCTCTTCTCTTCTCTTCTCTATACATACCTCTGATGCCTTAGTAGCTGGTGTATCCATGATCTACTTTCCAAAATATTAAAAAAAAAAAAAAAAAGGAAAATAAAGAAGAAAATACAAACCACACCAGTACACAAGTTTTTGCTTGTATCTGACTGAATTCTATCAATTTAGAAGGAAACATTCCAAAATGCCAAGTAACCCTGGAATTCAAACTTAGAGCAAAGCCAAAAAGCCTGCACAAAAGTGAGAATTGCTTCAAGGATTTTGTTGTAGGATTTTTTGTCATTTTTTGCAAGTTGGTGAGGAGGTTGTTTCGTGTGAGGTGTTTTGGAAAAAGATGAAATAAAAAGAAAGATGATGATTCAACTGTATCATAGCAAATTGATTTCAGTGAATTGGTCTCAACACTAAGAGGAAACCCAAACCATTCTATGGCTGTCAGTACTGTTCTGTGGCTGTCAGTAGTGGGGCCAGAGTGTGAATGATTATCAAACACACCTGAAAAGGACAAGGAAGGATGTGTATATATATATATAGGAAGAAAAAGTAATTCTGGAATCCTATCATCACTAAAATCACAAAGCCTTCTAGAGAAGGGTTTTCATCTTTCAGAACCAACAGGGAAATAAGACCTAAACATCCCACAGCGATGATAACTAAGGAGCAACATTATAGTCGATAACCTCTGGAGCACCAACCTCACCATCTGGATGTCAAATACAGAAAGAACACAGCAATTCTTTCAGTGATACCACACCAAGTACAGGGTGCTTCTGCACATGAAGTGGAAACACACAATTGAAAGCAGTAATGTTTAAGTGATATATGTTAAAAAGAAATACCCCAGGAGAAAGAGACGAACAAAGTACCTGTTTCCTTTCTTTCTACATTACAAAGTTCAAAAGGTAGGGCCTTTGCCACTTACCGAAACACTTCAGCTGCTCTGAGCAGAGCATGGATTGAGAGCAGCACTGAGTGTGAAGGAACAGGGTTGTTTGGTGTGGAGAAACTCAACATGGCAGCCCAGAGAGCCAAACGTGTCCCGGGCTGCATCCAAAGCACTGTGGGCAGCAGGAGAGGGGGGATTCTGCCCCTCTGCCCTGCTCAGGTGAGACCCCACCTGCAGAGCTCCCTCCAGCCCTGGCATCCCCAACATGAGGACAACATCAATCAGCTGGAGTGGAACACAAAAATGCTCAGAGTGCTGGGGCACATCTGCTATGGAGATAGACTGAGAGAGGGAGCCTGGAGAAGAGAGACCTTAGAGCCCCTTCCAATACCTAAAGGGGCTCAAAGAGAGCTGGAAAGGGACTTTGTACAAGGGCCTGTAGTGAGAGGACAAGGGAGAGTGGCTTTAAGCTGAAACAGGGGAGATTTAGACACCAGGAAGAAATTCTTCCCTGTGAGGGTGGTGAGGCCCTGGCACAGGTTGCCCAGAGAAGCTGCGCCTGCCCCATCCCTGGAAGTGTCCAAGGACAGGTCAGACAGAGTTCTGAGCAACCTGGGATAGCGGAAGGTGTCCCTGCCCATGGCAGGGGGCTGGAACTGGGTGACCTTTAAAGTCTTTTCCAATCCAAACAATTCTGTGATTCTTTCCCCCTTGTCTATCTTCCTGACATTTTGGTAGATCAAATTCGTGCAGCCATCCTCCCTTCCCTCTTTCCCTGCCTAGGACACTTGTTATACTCTAAATTTGTACAGGAATAAGGAAAACCAGAATAACCACCTAACCAGGACTTCCAAGGGGGACATGTACCCTTTGTAGAAGCTGTCTAATACGAACAAACCATAAAATACTGATATTTTTTTAGGTTCATGCCTGCCTAAAACCACCAAAATCACCAATAATCTATTTTTTTCCTAACAGTTTCCAAACTTCTTAGATGCTTAGAGGCTTTGTCACTATAGTCTCTAAATATACCACAGTGATTTTTTTTTCCTCTAGAGGAAATTATCCTAACCCACTAACTACACAGGCAGTGTAAAACAAAAACTCCTGAGGTCAGATGACTAAAGAAGACAAATATTTTCCTTTGATACCAGTGACAAGCCTAGTCAACTGAGATAAAAGGCTTTGAATACCTTTAAAAGAACACAGGGCCAAGACTACACTTCGGTGTAGTTTTGTGTGGGTTTTATCCCCAAGGATCACTCACAGCTAACCCTTCTGACCTCACTTATTTTTCCACTAGTTATAAAAGTTCTACTATGAACCTTTTTTCTTAAATCATCTAAAATGTTAGAAGTGGATCTGCATGAAGTTTTGGAAGGCTGGTGAGGTTTTTATATTTACATTTTTTAAAGGTCCTACTCTCTTCCCAACTCAAATTCATATTCAAAAGAGGTCTAAAAACCAAAACACAACACAGCTAAATTAATATATAAAAACCTTAGCTGATTCACTACAAGAAAATCTTTTTAGCAAAACTTTACTGCTGCACTTCTAAAACTGTAAAACAGGTTAACACTAATGAGAATATGCCACTTCTCGTGACATCTGTAATCAAATATTTAAGCACAGAATAATACATCAACTACACAATAGTGATGACTTACAATGCAGGGAGGAGTTCTGGTTGAGAACAAGGAAAATGCATTTATAGGATATAGTTGTTAAATGGTCTCACTAGCAGCAAATCATTCTAATCACTTGGGCTACATCCCACTTCTTGCTGGCACATTTTTTATTACATATATCTACCAGTAACAGAAGAACTTTTGAATCAAGCTCCTCTAGTCCCAGAATAATATTCTTAACTGCAAGTGTTTATTTTCACCACAAAAAGACGAAAAATTCTTCCCTCTCCCTCCGCAACCTTTACTTTTATTAACCTTTCTGTTCCTGCTGTAAATAATTGCAAACATTTTCTATGCTTGGGCCTACAAAGCTTTTGCTGATACTTTTCCTCTTGCTGTATCACAGCACATTCTGAACATGGACCAGACAGAAGTGATGCACCCCATTCTCTCCAAAGATTATATATAAAGTCCATCGTGCTAAGACAGATTGTTGACAGTGAGAGCAAATGTGCAAACACACAATACAAACAGACAGCAGACAATATAAACAGATACTACGAGCTGATAATGGAATATTCCACAACTGCATGAAGATAATTACAAAAGAACAGCTTGTTAGGAAAGCTCTGAAAAACCTATTAATTACTTCATTTAGAAGAATTGCCTTTAATCTTCAGCCTCCTCTTCATATGGATAGAGAGAGCTATTAATTTAAGTGCAAATCAGCTACATAAGGATGAGTTCTTTGGCTGATATATATGTGCAACAACATTATATTATATTGAAGCTCCAAAGACCTTCTCAAAGTTTCGAACAGGATTCCTGAGAAGGCAACTATGTTGTTTGGGTTACCCAGGAAGGCAATCTGCACTGGTTTAGAGATTTTGTAAAGTCAACATTGTACAGAAATCACCCAAGTTCAAGATGTTCGATGCAAACACTCAACTTGCCTCTGCAAATAAAACAAAAAAATTAATGATGCTAAAAATAATACTTCTACAGCAGTGAGAAAGCTTGAAGATGACTCAAAACACTTTGTAAGTTTACCAGGCCTGGCAGTGCAGATAAATTCATACAAACTTGAGTTGAGAGTTTGCAAAGTAAAGTGCCAGAGAGAGCAGAACCTCAGCTGGACAGTGAAACTCCCCAGTGACTCTGCAATCTAGTTAGACTGATAGGGTAAAAAATTAATTTGTAGTTGAATCATCATGACACTCAGTCCTACCTGACAAGAATGATTTAGTACTCAGGAGTAGTGCTGCCATACTAAGAAAAGGGAAAAAACATTAAGGAACAGCAAGTTTCTGTGAATTACTACTTTTTCCACACCTTGAAAATATGGTTGTCTGTATGCCTAGAGAAAGAGTCTCCAGAAGTTTGTCATGCCTTGCTGAATTCTATGAATCTAAAAACTCTTTATTAAAACTATGGGGTGTTTCCAGAAATACAAACACAGTAAAAACAAGGCTAATTCACCTATTCACAGCTTCTGGGGGTAAAATAATCAAGTTAAGCACTAACATGAAAAAAAGTACTGACAAAAACCGCATTTGCACTTGGCATCAGATGTCCAAGACATGTGGAACCTGCCATTTTTTTCTATAGGCCAAAGCCTGTACAGAGAGTGCTGAATTCAGGGTTGTGCCAACATATAGCAAATAACTGTTACAATGCAGACTAACTCATAGATTTGAAAGCATAACTGTCTCTACCAAAGAAGCATTCCTTTCAGAGTACTGTCAAATTTATTTCCAGTAGGTAGAAATATTTCTTTATGAAACAACCATGGTGTGTGCCCCATGCTCAAAAGAAGTTTCACTATGAAAGAAACTCCCTCTTCAGTTCTCGTTTTTTAAGAACAAACCCTAAGAGCTAGCAGGAGTATTTCATGATGTAAAAGTTTACCTGACAGAGATTAATCTAAATCTTGTAGCAAAAGGGAATACTGATGTTCTGAAAAGCACCCTCACCTAACTTTCACTCTTCCTTCACATAATCAGAACCCAGCCATCCTATGTGCACCTCCCAGCTGGGACACTTATCTTAGAAAACTCCAACTGCCTGAAACTGGAACCACAGACAAAAGATAAACTGTGTTGAGCAGTTTCTAGTATTGTGGCTTTTAACGTATTTTGCAACAAACCCATACCAAGTCAATCCTTTCCCTGGAAAGCCGAGCCTCACCTCTCCATAAATCTCTGGCAACATAATGCTTAGAGGAGCTTTCCTTCAAGTAAGTCATTATTGTTGAATGCACTTACACTACAGTCTCTAAGTACTCCACTTCTCTGAACAGAGAAAAAAGGAAACTAAAGGAGTTACAGTAAAATGCATTCCCCATTGAAATCAAATGTGTTGGGTTTAAAATGCAGCAAGTCACCCTTACTACATTCACTAGAGAGGTAATCTCTGAGCACTTTTGCTGAATTAACCTTAATACCTGAATTAGGCTGTCTTAGACCAAGCCACTCTAGTCCATACCAGTAAAGATACTACTGTTGTGCTTGTCTAGAGCACTAGAAATTATTCCCTCAGTCCAGGAGTGAGGCATACAAATGATACATAATGCTCACCTCTTATCTCATTTGTAAGTCTGCTGCTGCCATACTGAATGGGGATAAATCCAAATCATTTCACAGCCATAATGTATGCTCACTCACCACACAAAATTAATATTATTTTCAATATTGGACAACTGGGCTTGATTGAAATATGGTTAAATTTCACGTTTGGAATTTTGAAAATTTCCTTGTACAAAGAGACCAGAGTTCTTTTCAGCGTCTATTAACACAAAACCCAAGCTTGAGGTAAACCTGTGTGTACTTCAACAGACTAAAATGTTAATGACTCAAATCATACAGGAACAGTGAAGACTGACCTGCACCACCAAGTCTCCCTGCCATACACATGGAGACTCTCAAATTTTGAATACACATAAAGCCACAAAACCTAAAAAGCAAGGCCCCACAGCCTGAACAGTAGAATAACAACAGCAAACTATATCCTCCAGATGTTTCTAATATGTATATTTTTCTGACTTTAAATCTGAAGTGAAATGGATTTCAAAATTCTTGGAATAGGTGAGAAGATTCAGCATAGATCCTGTTCAGTTTATAAACTGCATTCAAAAAAAAAGGAAAAAAGTTTAAGACAGAAAAAAGCACATTTAAAAAATAGCCTGGAGAAAACATATACACAGAGTTCCACAATTATATAGCTACAAGGTTACAGTTGGATACTTTTTCCAAGTAAGCTCTAAGACTTTAAACACCAATAAATGCTTACTCTATAATAACAAACAACTGTGAAACAAGTTTCTATTTCACAGGCACATAAAGTATTCCCAGTGTTCCAGTGATAAAGTGCAAATATGTATTTTGTTACATCATCGGTAGAGAGACTTCTGACTAAGACCAGCCACTGGCTACCTTTTGTTAAAAAAGAAAAAGCAGAATTCTCTATGCTGATCTCATTCACTTTACCTTTTATTAACAGCACTGTGGATGTAATTAGAATAGAAAAGACTATTCCAGTTGGAAGGAACCTACCAGGATCATCTGGTCCAACTGCATGACCATGACTGCATTCAGGGCTAACCAAAAGTTACAGCATGTTAAGGGCACTGTCCAAACATCTCTTAGACACTGACAGACAGACACCTCTCTAGGGAACCTCTTCCAGTGCTTGATCCCACTCTCGTTAAAGAAATGCTTCCTCACGCCCAGCCAAGTCCACGTGCTTGTTTTAAGTGAACTTCGAGTGCACCCCTCTATACCTATAAGAGCAGGGGGGCTCACGTTTTACATCAGGACCAGCTGCCTGCCTCTGACACCTGAAAGAACTAATTCATCGCTGGAACCACGAGATGCTGTTTGTTAACTACACTGTCTCAGGGGTGGAACTAAAGCACAGCAGTTAAAGATTAAATTATAATGTCAGTGGGAATGCATCAGTGGGATCGCTGCAGAGGATGCCTCCTCGAAACTTCTCTTAGCACCAGCAAAGCCACACAAAGCTCGCTGGCAAAAAGTTTGGGGTTCAGGATTTAAAATCATATTTTATCCTCTTCCCCTAAACACCTCCGAGCACGACATTCGGCTTGTAATTTACTACAGAAACAACCCCAAGTTTGCTCACTGCCATTAGAAAGGGGGCGAAGCAGTGAAGAGGCAAACCCCGCCATCAGATCCCCTTTGCAGGCGCCGTGTCCCCACCCGGAGCTGCGGGAGCCCCCCAAAACCAGCCACCCCCTCCTGCCTGCCCCCGGGCCCGCAAAGGGCACCGGCCGGACCCCCAGCCCCGATAGCGGCGGCGGAGCCACTCACAGGTCACGATGGGCTTGTTCTCCATGGTGTAGATCACGGGGGGCTTCTCCCTGCCCTCCTCCTCCTCGGCGGGGTCCATGAGCGGGCGGGGTCGTCAGCCCCGGCTCTCCCGCCCGCCCGGCGCCATGNCGCGGGGACCCGGGGCCGGGCTGCCCCTGAGGGAGGGCCCGGGGCGCCTGAGGGTCAGAGCTCCCCAGGCCGCCCCGATCGCTGGCACCCCGCGTGAACGGGTCAGTCACGGAATAATCGGGGTTGGAGTGACCTCTGGAGATCACCCGGTCCATACCCCTACTCAGGCAAGGTCACCCAGAGCAGGTGACACAGGAACGCGTCCAGGTGGGTTTGGAATGTCTCCAGATAGAGAGACTCGACACCCTCCCCGGGCAGCTGTTCCAGAGCTCTGCCACCCTCAGTGTAAAGAAGTTCCTCCTTGTTTTGAGGTGAAACTTCTCGTGTTTTAGTTTATGGCCACTGCTCCTCATCCTGATGCTGGGAACCACTGAAGAAAGAGTCTGGCACCGTTCTCTTGGCACCTACCTGGCAGATATTTAATGTATGGATGAGATCCCCTCTCAGCCTTCTCCAGACTAAACAGGCCCAGCTCCCGCAGTCTCTCCTTGTAAGAGAGATGCTCTTTATTAAAATGAATTGTATTTAAATTCGTTGCAGGACTTCTGTGAGGGTTTGGTGGACTTCGTGGGCAGCTGCAGGAAGTGTCAGTCCCATGGCTGTTCCTGGCTAGTTCAGCGGGTGTAAGTGCATTAGGGATCATTCTTTCCACTGACCTCAAATATATAAGTGAATAGGACCCTTGAAGTTTAATGGTTTATAATGTAGGGTTTAAAATGCACAGAGATAATAACACCCCATTACACTTCTGTTTGGTCTAATTAGTGGTATTAAACTTATAAATTGACCCTTGTTTTACTTTAGACTGAGATGCTATTCCTCTTTTTTAAATAAATGTACTGTTCACCTTGGCCATCTGCAGTTTCTTCAGAATCAAGAATCCTAAACTTAGAGGGTTTGCACTTAACTGTCTAAATTAAATCGAGTAAGATCTAGAAGAGAATATTGAAAGTAGCCTACCATAAGAGGTAAAAAATGAAAAACATTGCATACATGTGTAAAACCAAATGTAACTTCAGGTAGGACTATAATCTGTGAATTAACCATAATTCTTTATTGTACAGTGACATTGTAGCTCAGGTGGTTTGGGTGTTCAAATATTTACAGAAGTCAATTCGTTTTGAATTTCCTTTCAGTAAAACCTTAACCCTATTTTCTAGACTTATAATGTTGATTCAAAAATAATTACAGCATCCTTGTAACATGTTTCATCCCTTAATACTGCTGAACACCCCCAGTTTTATCTCTGCCGTTTTACTGTGGGGATTATTGGTTGTCTCCTGTTCTTTGAATATTTTCACCAGCATTTGCAGAGAAATTCGCTTTCACCTTGGGTTTAACAACCAAGGTTGTTACAACCTTGTTTCCTTGGCACAGTCCAACATTAAGAATCTTATATAGCACAATAAAATGTTTTATCTGATTTTCAGGTTTAGGTGAGCAGCTAGATACGAACATTTTTTAGTGCTGTTAGAGTCAAGACATACCATGGTACAATTTTATTTTTAAAGTGTCAGCACTTAAACACTGTTTTACAGTATAAGTGATACATGTGTGGCAAAAAGGATTCACTGAAACAGAAAAGAAAAAACACACTGTATGCACTTAAAACAAATCAGAAATTCTTCCCAGTAAGCTCCAAAGTAACTAGTTTTGTGCATCTGGGAAATGATCCTGCACAGTCCTAAACAGCAGAGGTAGGAAAATGAGCAAACAGAAGTCAAATGACTTTATCCTTTTTTCAGAGATTAGAGCTAAGGCAAATAGTTCACTGGGATTAACATTTTAATCGCTACAGAACTTGATAAATATTCAATTTCCTCTCTAGTTTTTATGGTTACAGTATAGCTGTTTCTATTAAAAACAAACATAAAAAAATGGAACCAACCCACCAACCAAAAGAAAACCCTGTCCTAGCCCTGCTTGCTGTTTTTGATAGTAAGTGCAGCAAATACATTTCTAAACCATCTTCTCCCTCCCAGAAAACAAGAGAGACTCTTTAATATAGGCAAGAAGACTAATGCAAACAACTTTTTATTCTGTCTCAGGTGTTTAATTTCCAAAATTACTTGAAAGTCAGTTTGACAGAAAAAGTGAAATTGCCTGGTTTCTAATGGTAAAAGTAGATATTTTAAAGCAAATTACATAGAGAAAAAAATAAAGCCTTTGGAAACTGTGACTTTGACAATTTGCTGGTTTTACCTTGCATTTTGAAATGAATGGATGGAATTTTCTTTCTGGGGAAGATGTGGGAAAGGGAAAAAGGGACCACTTGAATGACAACTAGAATTTTGCTTTTCCTCTTGCTTTTACACCAACTAAAATACTCTCTGTCTCTACCAGAAATCATTACATGTCTTAAGTGAATATTAATTTTGTATCTACAAAACATAATCATTACAGACACCAGACCATTGTGGTGCTACAGTTTGCTCCAGTTTTTCAACCTCCCATGCTTGGCAAGATAAAATTTAATTCTTGCCTACCAATCAGTCTCTTTAGCCAAGCAAATTCTCTCCACCATTTCAGATTGCTGTGTTCAGGTGCAACACTTCTGTTGCCACATTAGCAGGGCATAATTAGACCTGCACTTTGAATGAGGAGTCAATAAAAGAGCGGGGGGAGCTGAATTTGTGGTAGTTTGTGGCCAGGGAGAGCCTGTACAAGTGCTTTTATGTACCAGCATTATTTCTATTCCAGCCACAGGCTTGGTGCCCAAGTAGGTCACCTCTGGGATGGATCTGGACTTTGAGGCACAGTATAAAGGAGCAAATTAATCTAGGAGGCATCTGTATGACTGGATGGAAAGACTGCATATACATTACTAAACCAGGAAGAGTTTCTTGGTTTCCAAGTCCTTGCATCTCATTTTGCTGTGGATTTCAGGTTGGTGTGGACAGAAGTTTCATCCCTACTCCACAGCTTGGCTTCTGCACAGAGTGGAGGTGTGCTCATGGAGCAGGGCCATGGCACACACCATCAACACCCCGGGGTGGGTGTTTACAGGAACAGGGCTCTGATGGATGACAACACACTAGCAGGAAAAACAATCTCAGAAAAATAGACTCTCTCTCTCTCTCTCTCCCAAAACAAGACACATAAACTCATTACATTTCAACACCCAGACTCTGCACATCACACTCACTCTAACTGAACTTCATTAGCTGTTTCATTAGCAGTAGCTGGTGTCTTTTCTTCCAGCTTTCACTTTGTGCACTCTGATCATGCAGCCATGTCACTTCCCCCTCAGTTCACAGCTTCTTTCTGCAATAGTATTTGTAAGATGTCATATAATAGACTTTAAAATTTTCTCCCATCAAAACCTTGCACAATTGTTCTTTTGTGATGCTGCTTCTTATTGATGACTTAGAGATTTACACAGCCAATAGCCACTGCCACCAGGCAGTCCCATCAGTACTACATGGCTGGGTTTGGGTTAGGCTAGTTTCATGGGCAGTTTCTGTGGCTTTTGGGAACTCTCCCTCCTAGAGGAGGAATGAAGTCTGACTTGAAAGGTGGGAATCGTTTCAGAGGAAGACACTGGTTTCAGAGGTGCTGTTTGTGTATATTGTGTGGTGGTTAATGTAAACTAAGGGTTAAATTTCTCACTGTCCTATTCTATCATATTTCAAATGCACAAACCCAGTAGCACAGGTGTCAGGCAAACAGAGGAAGTCAACATATCCCACATCATTTTCTGCTCCTGAATTTCCATTTCCTTCTTTTTCCCCTTGCTCCTGTTCTGTTACTGGTTTGTTTAAATGATTTCTCTGCAACAAGGAATTTAATTGTAAAATATTTAGCACTTTAACTTCAAAATGTAGCTGTACCCGTAAGAACCATATCACAGAGATTAATGAGCTCAGTAACTGCAAGAGAAGCAGCAGTGGTTTTCTGAGGAACTGGATCCTGTGTCTTGGATCTCCCAAAGAGCAAGAAAGTTAATTAAATCCTCTTTGTTATAACATTAAATCCTAAAATATGATGTCAGTCTTCAGGTCCCTACTGGGACAACTCTTCTTGAATTTTTTTCAAATATTTAAGCAGCATGAAAATGGAAGGAAAGCAGTTAAACTGTATCCCTAATTGCCTTATGTTTTGATGCAATGTCCATTACAGGGGAAAATCCACATTTGAAAATGTTCCTGCTGAGTTTGAAAATGATAACAACCATCCTATTTTGGGGAGGCAGAGAGAGAAAAGAGAAAGAATGGTGTTGATGAAACGAAATGATCACCAGCAGGCAAGGGTGTGATAGGAGGAAAGTAAAATTCCAGGTTTCAGTCAAGAAGACAAAACCAGCAGTGTCTACAGGACAGTTTGATTCCCCCTCTCCAGTGTTATCTGTTTGCCTGTAAGATAACCAGGGCCCAGGGGGGTGGTAGATCCTAGAATCCCAGGATTTGCTAGCAGTAACATCCTTGTATCCTCTAATTCACATAAAATCCAAAGAAAGATTTTCCATGAAAAATCTTATCTTTATATTCTCCATATCTGACCACACTATAACATTTCTGCTGGATGTAGTGGGTTGGCCCAGGCCAGCAGCCACACAACCACTCACTCTCCCATCACCAGCAGAACAGGGGGAGAAAGGAAGAAAAATAGAAGTGTGAATGCACATGGGTTGAGATAAAAGCAGTTTAATAGGTGGAGGAAGGAGACAGAAATGAAGCAAAAGAAATCACTCAGCACCTCCTGCATGCAGACCAGCCATTCTCCAAGCAGAAGCCACCTTGGAAGCCAGAAGTCTCCCTTTCTCTGTCCCAGTTTTTACTGGTACCAGTGACCTTGTGGCAGTGTATTGTATGCAAGGAAAAGCCCATTGGCCAGTTGGAGTCAGTTGGGCCAGTAAAGTCCCCTCACAATCTGTTGCCTATCCCAACATACTTGCTGGAGGAGAAGAGTGTCCAGTTCTGCTTGTTTTTACAATAGTTTTATGTAACAGATTGGGTTGGTTTCCCTGAGATGAGTGTAGGATTATGCCAGAGATATCCATGAAATAATATCCAGACTTTGAGATATTGTCACCACTACTTAAAACAGAGCCTGTAGATGGACAGTCCTGGGTGGAATGGTAGGAGAGAGCTTATACATTTGCTTTTTTACCAAAGTCTAAAGTTCTGTTCCACCTGAAAATGATTACAGAAGAGAACCTTTATGGGGAAAATGAATATTTGAATGTTCAACACTAGCAAGGTTTGGAATGAAAAACTGAAGGAATTTCTATAGAAGCTTCTCTTTTCAGGCTGAGCATCAACTTTCACCTCTGGGAAAGTTCCGTTTTTTACAATAGGGTTAAAGGATAAATGTTTGCTTGTAGGGATTTCTTACATTTTCCTTCAGTACTTTTGGTAATTAATATTTGGGGAGAAATGGATATTGAAGTCTATGGGCTCCCACTGAGGTGACCATCACGCTATAGAGTGTTTGGGATTAAAAAGAAATCAATATAATAACTGTAACTAAGTTTTACAGAATTAGTGAAGGAAACTTTACCCCAAAGGAAGAATTATTCAAGGAGTCAGGAGAGAAGCAAATGCAGATTTTTATGTTTTCATTTTGATTTGTGGCAGCAGTCAGAAAACTGGCCAAAAAGCAGAGAAAGTTTAACTGAGGGAATTCTGGTTTTAATTAACTAATTTCATGAATTCATAGCCACCTGCAGAAAATTGACAAGATTTTTATATCTGGGAAAATAATTTTATAATACTGTAAAGCAATTTTTTTTTTTAATGAGTACTTTAAAATCTACCTTTTCTCTTTGAATTAGTATGTCAGCCACAAATCATTAGTGGTACATAATAATCAGAATTTTGGCTTTTTATTTCGTGTTGTTGGGAGTGAATCATTGACTGAAATGCATTTAATAGCAACAAAACCAGCACAGGAACCTATTTCCACAGAAGCTCTATTCAAGAGCATTTTCATTCTAGTCATAGACTGTTGCCTGTGTTTCTGCAGCAGAATCTGCTGTGTTGTGTGAAGCCCCCCATCACCAGAGTTAGGAAAATACAGGAAAGCAGAGAAAGTGACAGTAACTGTGGAAGAGCTGTGTGTCCCTGTTCTGAAACCCCTAAATGACCACAGGACAAACCAGTGGGACAAAGTTGAAATGTGGGACCAAAGACCTTCAAAAAGGGTCAGGAAAAGCGAACAGCCTGAAGAAGGGGAGAGAAAAAGAGAGAAATCATAGAAATGTTTATTTTCAATCCTCATTATATCAAAGAAAATATTTTAAAAAGGAACATTTAAGTCTACAGAAATACTGGCCATCAAGCTTGGGCAGAGCAGCTGGAGCAAGGAGGGGGAGATGCTACCTGGCCTGGAAGGGAGAATCAGTACCTTGACACTTGTCCAGCATAATCTTCACTATCTTTTCAACATCAGTCTGTGCCTTCTGGGACTCCAAGAAACCTCCTTTCCTGGCAGTCCCTCTCTTTTAGCACTCCTTGAGGCAGGCTTTTCTCCTCCCCCAAGCAGTTTGCTTTGAATAATTCTCTAAAATCCTACTCATCCAGGGAGGATGCCACAAAAAGGCAGCGTGTTTGAGTTATCAGAGGCAGCTCTACCTTGCAGACATGAGAAAGGCATTTGGAATCAGATCAAGTGCTGAGTGTGTTACAAGCATGCCAACCCACCTCAGTAAAGAGATGAACAAGTTCAAAGTGTGAAATTTTGAGTAAGAAAGTATAAACATCATTACCAGGATGTTAATGTTATGTATATAATGGTGCCAGCAACTGCCCTTCCTCCACCTGTACCACATGAACCACATAAAAAAAGAAGAGGGAAAAGCAGACATGACAGCCCTTACTCCATGCTAATTCTGAAGACGAGAGGAATTCAATCTGCAGCTGAACTGCCACTGTACTTCCTTCCTTTTCTTGTCCCCTAGCAGGTCATTTAGATCCATATCCCAAGTTATTCAAACATACTGAATAACTAATTACCAAGAGTGCAGTGATCTTGGAGCCTTTCACAGCTCCCTGAAATGCAAACGTAAAGCAAACCACTATGGGCAGAAACAAGGGCAGGTGCCAGCAGGCAGAGAAGGCCCTCAAACCCCAGGAGTTCCTGCAGCTCTGGACTATTTTCAGGGTAGGCCCAAGCTGCAGAACGGAAACACTTCAGCTGCCAGCAGGGAGCAACATGGGCTAATTAGCAGGTCTTGAACAGCAAGATCCAAACAGAGCATCCAGCACTCTCCTCCCCCTGTTTTTCATGGATGCTGCTTCTCTCTATCACCTGCTGTGCTCCCTGAGCACCCACTTTTTCCCTACTAGCCAGCCCTGCCAAGCATGGAGCTGTAATAGCTGTTGTGAGAACATCAGTTCAAACTGTGTGAATATGGAAATCAATTCCCCTCACTCATGAGAGAGGTTTGTGTCAGGAGGTTTATTCTCATTTATGCCACAAGTATGAGTGGCAGAGAGCCCAAGGAAGAGTCCCAGGACAGTCAAAGCCCAAGGTAGTTCTGAACTTCCTTTTGAGGCTGGAGACCTTAGAAGGGTTGTTTGTGTGGAAAGTTACCCTATCCTGAGAGGAGTTAGAAGCACAGAGATACACATTTGAACGCTGGCTGTTCTTTGGAAAAGGGGGAGGTAGGACACCACAGTGGGATGTTTCCATGCACAACTCAAGTGCAGGGGCTTTGGTACCACCACCAGCAGGGTGATTTCATCACCAGACACAGGATACCTGCCATGGCCTGCCATGAGGTCACGGAGAGAGTATGTTGTATTTAATCTGTGCACAGCCAGGGAGATCCCTGCTCCCAGCTCACAAGGTAATTCACTGTTCCTTTATCAGCTGTGCTCTGCAGTCTGCATCTGGACTCTCTCAGCTGGGGACTCAGCTTTCCTCCAGAATATATTCATTTCTATTCATTTTTACTTACTACACTATTAGAAGCATAGATGTGTGGTCAGTTTAAAAAACACATTACAGGAAACATTAATAAAATACATCTTTACCAACTAATTATGTTTTTTTAAAACATGTCATTGTAGTTTGGGGTTGTTACTTCATTTATCCTTCTGCTTAGGAGTAGCTTCTGAAGAGTGCTGAAGTTGGTAAGAATGAGACCATAAAATTTCTAATTCAATTTTCTAGACAATAAGGATCTATTCTAAGGATGATTGTTTAATATCTGTTTGTCAGACCAGCCTGAAGAAGAGCTCACATATGTTCAAGGGGTAATGTAACACTGATGGGAGTAAGGAAGGAGGGACTCTTATAGTGAGTTACACCATCATTTAAATACTCTTCTCTGTATTCATCAAGGGAAAGCTCAATTACGAATTAGAATGTAAAATTATTAGTTGTTAAATTAAAATGCATTATTAATTAGAAATTAGATTCCCTTGCAAGCTTATCTTAGGCAGGTTCTCCCTGGGTGGCAAAATTGAAGTACTACAAGAATAATGAAGTCTGAAGAAGAGGCCCAGAAAGTCATTCATAATAAGCATAAAAGTAAATATTCTGATGAGAACCCTTCCCTTCAGAATCCTTTTTTTTCTTTGTGTGTGTGTGTCCTGCCATGACAGCAAGACCCTCTCAGAGGGTTAAACTGACAAGGTGCATGTGATTTCATGGAGAACGAGAAGGGCTAAACAACCAGAGATGCAGCAGTACCATAAATTTTGAGATCACAAAGACATCCAGGCCACACAGGCTATTTCCACTGCAGGTTTCTATTCCAGGCTTTGATCCTATTAGACCCTGGATCTAATAGGATCTATTAGATCTTAGCAATAAAGCCACTGAGACAGCTGTAAAACAAAATGTATCATTGATAGGAGAGAAAGGACAATGAAATCTCATCAATTCTTGCTCTGACCATCACTGCCCCCCAAATAATACAGCAGCAAATATTTCAAACAGAAGATGCTGCTTAGATGCAGAGTCCTGTATCAGCACTGCAAAAGCCCTTCACTACTTTTCACACCCCGTCAGTCTTTTTCAGCTGTCCTTGAGGACACGAAGGCACTGAGAGCCTTATCCTAAGCACCAAACTGAAGCTGAGTAAAGCTAAGCTTGAACCCTCCTGTCTTGGTTTGAAAGACAGGTGTCTGCTAAGGAAGGCAGGAGCCTCCTTTGGAATGGAAGATGCGACCCCCTTCCCTCCAAATTATTTTAATTTTGAAATTAAGGGGCTTTCAGCCAAAAATACAGGGAATAGGAATAACAGTTCTTTACTAATATATATAAAACAAGCCAGAAAATCACTGATTTAAGCTGACAGAGTCAGAATACAATCTGCCACCCTGTTAGGGTGGTGGTAGCAGTCCAATAAGATGGTGGCTGCAGTCCTCCTGAAGTGATGGATGTGGTTCTGTTGGAGCAGTGATCCTGTAGAAAAGGTCTGGTCTTCCTTGGAAGGTTCAGTGGTGGCTATGTAGCTCTTGTCCTCTGGAAATCCAGTGGGAAAGGCTCTCTGTGGTGTTTGAGACCTTAGATTATATCCAGGATGGAATGCTTGGTTCCTCCCTCTGGGTGGAGCATCTCACAATGGGATGGTGAGT
>VZTN01030595.1:105629-196929 GCA_013400515.1 Erpornis zantholeuca | reverse complement strand
AACAGCTCATGAAGATGGTGATAGAATACATTCTTTTGGGCACATCTTACATTGTAACCTAGGACACCTCCTCAGTGAGCTGTTGAGAAATGAAAACAGGTTTCCTCTTGCAAGTGGAATAGCAAAATGCTGATATTTCATTTTTGTAAAGGTGCTGCACCAAATGCAAGGCCCTTTACCCTTCTGATGGGTGGAATAGAAAATCTCCTTGTCTGGGGGACAGCCAGAAGGGAAAATCTGGGTGTACTGATGGTTTGGGCAACACTTCTGAACCTGTGCTGAAATCTCTGAGAAGCCTAAGAGAATTAAACACTGACTCCCATCAGACTGAAGAGGAAGTCATGTGCCTAATCCTATCAGTGCCTGTAAATTTCCCAGACCTAACATTAGCTCCAGAGGTTACTCCACCGAGAGATCCCTTTGAGAGTAAGCAAAACCCCTCATGTTGCTTCCGTGCAATTTGTTCTCCCTAACTGTGCTATCGCTTTGGAGTTAACAGCAATAATTTATGTTCCATTATAAGCAGTACTTAATTTAGATAGGCCTCCTTGTGTGGCTGCCAGCAAAAGAGTGCAGACTCTCAGGAAATAACAAGTTTTCAGGTTTCCCTTGCCTGCCTTTCTAATGTTACTGGAGTTCTGGGCCAGGGATGCTGGGGGGATGTGGTTTCTTTGTCCCCATCTGACAGGGAACTAACCCTGGTCTGAGCAAGTGTCCCTCCCCAAAAATACAGAGTTGCAGTCTGCAGCATATGGTTGTGTCTTGTTCACACCTCACAGCTGCAGAATATTCAGAAGCCTTTTCATAAAAGCATTTCTTAGCAGTTGGAGGTCTTCTCCATCTTTTAATGAGACATTAGCATTCAAATAATCAGAAGTTTGCCAGGTAAACTCTTTTATCATGTTCAGTTAGAGTCTTGCTCTGAATCTACCTGCTGGCAGGGAAAGGAAGCAATGCATCCTTCTGACAGATTATGCCATTATAACCTCAATAAATGCTCTGTACTGAAAACATTCAAAATCTTAAATATCAGGAAATATTTTTTTTATGTCTGAATACTGGAAGCAGCAGCCTGTACATCTGCTGAAGTGGATCTGCATGGTGGAGATCTACAACTAAAAGATGTAGCTTCTAGCTCTAATCTTGACTGGATAACTTTGCTACAGCTGAAGTAAAAAATAGGGGGGGAAATGGGATTGTAGCATTCTCCTGCCTTTGACAAAGAGCTCTGAACTGATAGAACAAATAGCATTTTTCTGAAAATACTTGTAGAATTTCTATTTCATTGCAGTAATGGTGGGAGGAGATTTCTATGTGTTCCTAAACTGATTCATTTCTTTCTTCAACTGATTTTCCTTATAAATGGAGCAACTGCTGCACTTAAGTACTTGTAACTTAATTGGAGAAGTGAAAGAAAAGATGTCACAACTAGGCCAGTACTGAATTTGGCTTTTGCAAATGTTGCCCAACATCAGCAAGATGAGAACCAAAGCAGTTCTCACCACGAGTCACAGCGAAGTAAAACAACCTGTCCTCAGAGTCAGCTGTGCCCTGCACTGCTCTCTATCCCGTCAGTACCATGCCGTGTCTGCACAGAGGCAGTGACCACAGATGGCACGGGGGCACCTGCTTTTGGCACTCCACTTTCTAGCAAATGCCTCGGGAAGCAACATGCTTTGCCTTTCCAGCAGGGAGCAGATATGCCCACTCCAGCCCCGTCAGCTCAGATGTCACAATTCCAGCTCCAGTCCCAGCAGCCTCATCATAGCAGTCCTGTCCCTTTGGCACAAACCTTTATCACAGCAGAATGTAATGATGTTGGCACATAGACTTCTATATGTGAATTTATGTCATATAATGCATTGATATTATGTATGTTTTTTGTGGGTGACCCATAACCCCCTAGCAGGAGAGAAGGTTCAGTGGAGATTGGTGAGGGTGATGAGCATGTGAAGCTCAGGGAATGAATAATAGAATCATAGAATTTTAAGATGTTGAAATGGTCCCTGAAGATTATCTAGTCCCAGCTTCCATTCCCATGGGCAGGGTCACCTCCCATTAGACCAGGTGCTCAAGGCCTTATCCACCCTGGCTTTGAACAGTGCAAACGATGGTGCTTCCACAACCTTCCTGTTTGTGTCTTACCACCCTTACATTAAAAAGTTTCTTCCTATTGTCTAGCCTAAATTTTCCTTGTTTCAATTTGTAACCATTTCCCACCCCCGCCCCCGTCCTGTCACCACCGTTCTTGACAAAGAATCCTTCTCCAGCTTCTCTGCAGCCCCTTCAGACACTGGAAGGTGCTGTGAGGTCTCCACACAACCTTCTCCAGCTGAGCATCTTTCCCAGCCTGTCTTCACAGGGGAGGTGCTCCAGTCCTCTTACCAACGTTGTGGCCTCCTCTGGACTTGTTCCAACAATTCTACATCCTTCCTACATTGGGGACACCAGAATTTGACACAGGACTGCAGGTGGGGTCTCAGCAGAGCAGAGCAGAGGTGGAGAATCTCCTCCTTGGACCTGCTGCCCATGTTCATTTCGGAGGTCAGAACAGGGTTGGTTTCTGGGCTGTGAGTGCTCACTGCCAGCTCATGCTGAGTTTTTCATCAACCATCACCCCCAAGTCCTCCTCTGCAGGGCTGCTCTCAGTCCCTTCTCTGCCCAACCCATAGGTGTGTCTGGGATTGCCCCGACGCAGGTGCAGGACCTTGTACTTTGCTTTGTTGAGCTCCATAAGGCTCCCACCAGCCCCACCTCTCAGGCCTGCCAAGGACCCTAAATGTGGGGTGTGACAGACCACAGCTGTGGCACAGCAAGCTGACTTCTGCTCAGCACAACAGGGACCAGAGGGTGGCCTTGGGTTCAGATCAACAGCTGCCAACAGCAGAGAGGATCAACTGATGGTGTAAATACCTCCCCGAGTTAGATAAGGAGAGGGAGAATTAAACATTATCCCCTCCAAGTGTGGGATGGCTAAAAGAACCTAGGCAGAGACCACTGGACTCTGACATATAATATAGGATGTGATGAAATCCAGGAGAGTATTTCATTAACCCATACCACAGCTATTAACTTTTTATCTACCTACAAAATCCTGCTGTACAGAGTTTTGTTTCACAGAGGCACTCTGTCAAGCCTCTCAGATTCCAGTTTTAGAACCATGTAGAAAGGGGAGCAGCCTGCTCCCCACCCCAAAAGCCCTCTGCCCAACACAGCAGCACTCAGGAGGGTGGCACATCTGAACCATGAACTCGCTCCCAGTGCTGCAGCTGATTGTATCTGGTGTTGAGAACACAGCATTGCTTTTATGGAATTCCAGGCTGTTTTCCCAAATATATTAATGCAGTATTGGAACTAAAAAACAGTGGAACTAGTGAGATGAAAGTACATACAGAAAATGCCACCACCACAAGCAGCCTCCAACCATGTTTGCAACTTAAAGAAAGTGTGTGTAAGAAGCTTCCACAGCCTAAAGGTCACTGTGATGTGGACTGCTTAGAACAGAAACAAATCGCCTAACAACATTCCCTGTGCCTTCATCCATGGCACAAATGTTCTTCCATTTCCACAGCTCCCTTACCCAGTGCTGGCTGTCAAACACTGCAGTGACACACTGCCCCACTGACCTACCCTCGCCCATAAACCCCACTGCTGGGTCCTTACAGGTGTAGTTGTGATGTCTGACACTGGTTGGTTCTAGATCAAAATAACTGTCCCTTAAAAATGAATTATGGATCTAAGGAGATCCAACAGAGGCACTGAGATAAGAAAAGCTGTATTTGTGAAAACTCAAAAGTAACACAAAGAAGTTTCTGCTTGCATACCCTTAGAATGGAAGCCCTCCTCTCCACAAAAAATAGGTCCTCTCCTACACATGGCAACACTCATCTATCATTTTAAGGCAGCTCAGCCCAACCTAGAGTATTCAAAGGGGAAACAGACCAGGGAAGAGAAACACAGGAGAAGCCAAGAACCCAGTGCTTGTAGTGTAGCAAAAAGATGACCCAGAAATGTGATATTATGACACAAATGTCGTTTGCTACAGGATCACATGAGCTAAAGAAGAGCTGATGGCCTGGGGGTACAGAAGTACAGTGTATGATGATGGTGGACAGAGGAGGAAGTGCTTTATCTTCTAGTGAAAAATAAAAACTTAAAAGATGTCAGATTTGACAAATTGGTTTAATCTACACTGTCTATCCATACAGCCACCATACCCTGCTGCAGGCTTAAGTTCTTAGATCATACAGCTTTGGGGTGACTTTGGACTTTCTTCAGGAAAGGAAGACACCTCCCTCCCCATTCTGATATTTTGGTGCAGCCATGCAAAACTTTATATATTGGTGCTATAAATGCCTTGGTAGTGAACCATCCCTCTTTAGTTCTCAAGGACTGGCATTGTGCAGGGAGTGCCTGTAGGGTTAATCTTGTTCTTGCCTCCCACCCCCACAAAACGATTCACCCAGGTTATTGCTGCAGATGTGTGGCCCTCAGAGGGATCAATTTGTAGGACTGAGAAGAAAAAGCATAAGTGGAAATAAAACCAAACAAAGCAAAAAGAAAATAGCCCTTAGTGCATGTTGAGTTACAAAAACCAGAGTGGCAAGTAGGAAAAGGATGCAGCTCTCCCAGTTACATTATTGGCTGCTCTATAAACACTGGAAAAAAACCCCAGATGCTGGGCAGTCACCCTTTTCCATTCAGGCACAATTAAACCCCTGCTATTCCATCACAGTGTGTACAAAATCACATACAGTTAAATAAGCAACTGAAAGCGTGAATGACATTCTAATATACAGCACTTTCACACAGCCAAAGCTATTTTATTTTACAAGACGAGGCTTTTGCGTTCATCTTTTTTTCTGAAAGCCCAGTAAAAACAGCGTAAACTACTTAAGCAAAATTTAATAGACAGCTTACAAAGTAATATTTGCATAGCACTGTAAATCTGCGTATTTGTTTGGGCACAGTTCTCAGTAAAAACTACAGTAGGTGACAGGGTCGGGTTTTCTTAATAGCTTCTTGTTTTTCACCAGATTCAGACACACCTCTTCCGAACATCATAAAACCAAGTGTAGGAAATAACCGTAAAAATGTACAAAAATATATACACATGCACAGTAAACGCATACCCTGTATACAGTTTTATTACTCGTTAGATTTGGCTAATAATGGTCACCTGGTGACTCGCGCTTCCCTCCGAACGACAGGTTTGCAACGCGTCAGTCGGCTCAAGGAGGGTGAGTTTCCTCGGAGAGAAGGTTTTGATTAAAGCTACAGTACTTGCTGGTGATGTGAGGAGTGAGCGAGGCACCGGCCGGCAGTGGCCACCGGGCGTTCAGGCGAGTTCAGCGTTCGGATGTCACAAGGGACAGCTCGGACCAAACTGAAGCCAAGGGACACCAAGGGACACAGCTCGGCTCTCTGCACGGATGCACATGCACGTAATAAAGGAGGTACACAGAACCCGCTCGTGCCTTGGGGAGTGAAATTTGATTCCTGATTAGGCTCTGCTACCTACTCCCCCTCCTTCGCAAACTGTGTTTTAGTAATTAGTTAATTGGTGTGTTTTCCTTAAGAACGCACGCTGGCCAAACTAAAAAAAGGAGAAGTTGTGTAGAATTGGTAGTGGTAGCCCCCACACTAAAGAATACTTTTAATTTTAATTTTAAAAGTATTATTATCCTCTAGTTTCTGCTGAAGTGTCTAATTTTAAAATACATTTTTCTCCTAAAAAGATAAAATTCTGCTTCTGCTAGTGGTTTTTAGAAATAGACAGTCATCTGCACTCAAGTGCTCTCAACAGTGAAAATGCATAAATAATCTTTCTTTTTAACTTCAAAGACTGAAGAATGGCCAGTAACTACAGGTATAACATTTTAAGAAATACAGGTGGCTTTCTAAAAGCCTAGAGAGGCCAAGGATCAGAGAAACATGTTTGTCTTAGATGTCAATCCCACATCTTCCCAATTCTGAAGTATGAAATATTTTCATGACATTTTCTGGTGGCTAACACACGTGGCACAGACCCTCTAAAGCTGACTTCCAGAATGCTCTCACTCCCAACCACAGCAGGTAAAGAACACACAACCAACAGCCTGCAAGCATCTTGCTGCAGAGACAATCAGATAAACCAGCCTTAAAGGTAAACAGGGGAGGTGTGGCAGAACAGGAGTCCCCATCTGTAACAAGCCCTTGGGAGGAATTCTGACCCAAATCATGTCAACATGGCAAGGGTTATTTTGTAAAGTTGTCACAGGGAGGTCTCACATCCACATCAGAGCTTGCCTCTCACATACTTGCCTCTGCTTTGCAAAGCTCCTGGTGATCACTCAGTTTTCTCTGAGCAGGAATTTGGCCAGACCTGTTGGGTGTTCCTTCTCCCTCACAGCTCCCAGCATAGCCATCACCTGCTTCAAATCCCACCTGCACTCAGCACCAGCAGCCCTGGAGCCACCCATTATGATGAGAAGGTTCAGGAACACGGGAAACAGCAGCTGTGATACACTGGGTGGGAGTACAAATTCAGCATTCCCATCACAGGGAGGAGCTTCTTTGTGCAGGCACAAAGCAGAACTTGCAGTAATTGTCTGCTGGGAATCAGAACCTTCACACCAGGGGACAGAAGCACATGGCATCCAGGAGATGCTGTGAGCTATCCCTGCTGCATCCCATCTTCAAAGGAGATCAAGGAACGGATTCTTCACTTTGATCTATGTTGGCCTCCAGCATCTGCATGAAACACTTGGGCAAAGTCTGCCTGAGCTTGGCTTTAGACTTCTTAGCACATACTTCTCCAAGATGCCAAAAACCATCAGATTGTCTGTCTTCAATCTGAAACACTTTGTGAAGCATGAAGTCAGCATTATTAAAAGACTCCAATCCCACATTTCAAAATGTATACGAAGCAAAACCAGGTTTTGGGGTAGTCCCAAGACAGAAACAGTACTTTTAGCAAATATCTGATGTACAGTGACTCCGTTGCTTTCTCATTATTCCAACTCTTAGTATAAAACCTTGTCCCAACTCCCTTTCATCAGTGCCAGAGGGATCTGTTGCCAGGTAGGGATGGCCTGCGTGAACAGGCCTGGGAAGGGCTTCTCTTCCCTGATAAAAGTTTTGCTTTGAAGCAGCAAAGTTGCATTATCACATAACACAAACACAATCGTGTCACTTCAGACCCAGAGCTGTCAACCAGCGCCAAAATTCAGGAAGACAAAACCCCAGCCTCGTGAGACAATTGCTGTAGGACTGGTTGAACTGGAAAGCTCTGAATTCCTGCTAAGAGGTTGTAACTGAACCATCGGCAGAAGATAGAGGTGAGCAAATATACAGACATCGGTGATGGAGACAAGTGGTACCACGTGGAAGCGAGCAGACTTTTCCTGTTAATACCAGGCAATCAGGACACAGGCAGCAGTCAGATCCACTGGTCAGCAATTAAGTGTAGAGCCCTTCGAGATAAGTTAAAGCAGAACAAAGGAACACTGCCCCTGCTCTTTGTGCCGGAGACAGACATTTTGCTCAGTGACGCAAAGTCAATTGCAAGAGCACATTCAGCCCTCAATGAGCAAGTGAGAACTGTAATCCTACCGAGCCAAGGCCTCTGGATACCACATCCTTCTTCAGCACCAGCTCTTTGTGCCTTCCTAACTGAGATGCCACATGGCCAGCAGTCCCCGAGCTCTCTCACCAGGTTCTCAGATGTAGGTCAACGTGATGCTGCTTTGGAACAGCGAATCCCACTTGGAGAGCAGCATCATTGCTGTTCATGACAATGACAAGTGCTGCCAAGGTCAAGAGCATACATCTGTCATCTGTCCATGTCAGTCTGAGAACCATTCCTCTTCAGAGTCAATGCTGAACTCCATGGCAGTCAGCTTGCAAGTCCATACTGGAAAACTCTGTATTTACTCCAAACAACTAAGCAATAAATGAGAATTCTGAAAGGTGGAGAGAAAAGCACTCCCATAGCTTGTAAGTTTATTAAACCTAGCACAGTGGAAAAGCAAAAAGACGAAAACATGATATATTTTTGTTTATTATTGCTCTTAAAGGGCTGGGTAGTCAAATATACAAGCTATGTTCTATTAAACCAGAAGAAAATAAGATATAAAATCTATGCTCACTTTTCCAATCCAATCCACCTGCTAATCTTCATTAGTGACATTAACTTCAGCTATTTCCAGTCATTTTAATTTATACATACTCTGTGTACGTGTGCGCGCGCGTGTATAAAAACCCCTATTTGAAGAGAGAAAATTCAAAATGAAGAGATTCGTGTTGGTTTTGTACTATTTTGTGCACCGCTGTAGGTTTCAGTTTTTCAAGTGGTTACTGATATGTCTGTTTAGAAGAGCAAAATTTAAGTATCTGATGATGTATTTATTATATTTTCAAAAAGAAAGCATGACCAATAAGTTATGATAAGAAAATATGAAACGTTGATTATTCTCCCCTTGATGTACATGCACTAATCCCATGATCCTGAATAGGGAGTTACATGCACTAAGAGGAGAAAAGGATCCTGTAAAGAGAAAGGAATTAATAGCCTTTCTCCTCTAAGCAGCTCCCCTCTTCTCAGCATTAAGAAGGGATTTATTTTGTGAAATTCTTGTCATGCCCATTAATATACTGCTCAAAATGTAAGTATAAAACATAGTCAGTGGTCAGCCTGCTTTGCAAGCCTCTTCTGCTAAGCCAGTACAATTTATACATACTCGGTATCGTCTTCAGGAAGCAAGTATACAGCATTTGTAACATCTCTCTAGGAAGCAAGAATTATACCCATTACTGAATTACTTAAGAAAAAAAATAAAGAAAAAGAAAGAACCCCCCACTGTTCTCAGTCTTCCACTTAAAAACAGGGAAAAGCCAGAGTTAACTTTATCAGCATTTGGATGTCCGAGTGTATTTGAAGACAAAGTACAAAAACATCCAGCAAGGAAAACAGAGTTATGGCTAGGCTCTGCTCTCCTCAGTTCCCAAAGCATATTCCAAATTCCACTAACCAACAGTTTTGCACCCCCTCTCTTAGGGAAGATTTATTGAGGGCACAAAGATGACACACTGACGTTGGGGGTCTGGGTACAAGGACTCAGTGAGGTGGAGTCTAACAGGAGACAGACAGAACGCAGGTCATCCTTCAAACGCTCTTGTTGAAAAGACCACAAATAAAAATCAAGTGCATAACAGAACAAGTGATTAATGACCCCAAGTAAAATATTTTTCTAAGTTACAAAATTGCTCTTCCAGTGTTTGAAAACAGAAAAACCTGTGGGAGAAGAGGTTACATTCCAACAGTTAAGAGTAAATACGGAAAGAAGGTAAATTATTACTCTCTTATCTTGGTTACTGGAGCAAAGATGAAAACAACAACCAGTGCTTTGATAAAATCTGCTCTTTACAAAAGTGAGATAAATAGTCTAGTGGCAGCTGGGTTAAAGATACAGACCCTGAGGGTTAGCTTCTGCCCTCAGCTGTAGATCTGCAACTCATTTCACCCACTTCTGAGAGCAGCCAAATGCAGATTGTGACCTTCAGACTTGAACATACAGGTGTAGTTACCATCTGTTTGCAAATAATTCTCCAGCTATGCATACAGCAGCAACCTACAGAAATCTCTGAATGTGCGTTTGTAAAAAAAAAGAGAAAAAGAAAAGGAAAAAAAAGGAAAGAGACAGGTACAGACATGATTCTGAGCTCTAATTTTCAGTGAAAAAGACCAAAATGTCAACAAGCAAAATTAAAGATACTTAAAATCCCTGAAGAGACCTTATATTCTTTCTAATGCTTAACAGCACAGCTCACCTTGCAAAAAGCTTCACATGAACATCTAAAGCATGACCAAGCATACCTTATCCTGACACACAAAGGGTAAGGTCCTGGCCCCATCAGAATCAATGCTGAAACTCTCATTAGAAGTTCAAGAGATGCCAGCATTCAAAATCTGACTGCTACAGACCGCTCCTTTTCACATTTTTTGCAAAAGAAGACATTTTGAACATTATTGTGCTGATTTCTAGTGTTGTCTCCCACTTTACTGAGAGAGGTTGGCTGAACTGGACTTTGGTAATGAGAGATGCAAACAAATAAAAGGAGAATTGAAAAAAATTCCTTCTTTGCACAACTCTAAATCCCACGGTCATCCACTAATTCAAAAAAGCCCAAACAAGCCAAAACAAATTCAAAATTGTCACGTGTTTGATGTGAAACAGGGAAAACAGCACTCAAGACTGAAGTAATATTTTGAAATTAATCAGCCTTGAGCAGTTAGCAGGAGATAGGATGAGAATTTGATACTATTGGATCTGTTCTATGGGATGTGCTGATGGATAACACACTGCCTCCTAACTCCCCTAATCCATTCTCCTGCATTACAGAAGTCTTAAGATGTTGCCTGAAAATAAAAAGTGCCAATGTAACATACAAAGGGGAGTTCATCTGTAGCCATGACAACACAGCCAAAAAGAATCTAACCCAATGAACACCTGTCAATTAATTTAAGGAGGGTGTTTTTTCCTGGCTCATTAGTAAGAGAAGTTGGAAATCAATAAACGTTACGTTGGCTTTAGCAAGAGGAAACATTCAATGGCTCCTGTTGTAAAAGTGAGTGTAGTGCTCTTGACAGAAACCAGTGTTTTCAGTCATCTGAAGATACACGTGGCCATGGCCACTGCCCTCTTTTCTCCCCCACCCCAAGTCCCCCAACAAAGCAAGAAAAATTAGTTTCTTCTTCCACCCCACCCCAGATTTTCTCCCACAGCTTGACTACAGTAATCCTTGAACAGGCAGAAGGTTGGTGCATTCTCTTCAGCCGATGCCTCCAACTTCTTCATTCTTGGCTCAAGTTTTATTCATTAATATTAGTCATCAGTTATTAAGAAAAAGATAGTTTCTAAGTGTTTGTTGTTGTTTTTTAACTGAAGTTAATCGGATACCATAGTCTGGTTGTATGTGGTTGTATGTGCTGAACTGCAGCCGTTAGTTATTCCTTTTTCTTGAATTCCTGGTTGCCATAGCTGGAGCCTTTTTCTATTTCAGTTACTCCTATCAGTCTACGAACTCCAAAGGAAGCTTTAAAATATAACAGAGAAATGAGAGAAACATTAAAACCAGTCCAAGCATCCACGTTACATGTAAACACACAAGCAGAACCCACATGAGTTAACCCAATCCCCAAGTCAGTAGTGACCAACAGTGAACATGGATCACAGGTCAAATGACACTCAAAGAGGGGGGAAATCCAGTTTTAAAAATATAATTACTGCTTCTGTTGGTTAACAGGACATGTAGCATGAACACTGAAGCATATGCCCTCCCCTACTTCCCCCTCTTGTATTGTTAGGGATTTTTTGTTGGTGGGGATTTGGTGGTATTTATGTATTTTTTTGTTTCTGGTGGTGGTTTTGTTTGGTTTTTTTAAATTCACAGACAAGTTGTCCAGTAGAAGTATTTTTTCTTCAGGCACCGTAATAATGGGCTACAAGACTCATCTGCTATTACTACAGTTTTTGCTAAAGATATGAAGGCAAATTTGCCTGGATTAAAGCTTTTGAAACAATAGAAATGCTGTACAATGGAGAGACTACCGAGTGAGCTCCAAATATCTTCCTGTAGGCCCCATTCTTATTAATTAATACACAGAACTTATTGGAGGTAAAGAATCTTGTTATGTGTCACACTGGGCTTAGCATCTTCTCTGCTTTTATTACCTGCTCCAACAAGTCCCAGGAATGCAAGGATAAGGAGAGGTGATCCACTTGCAAAAACTCCAAAGCCAAATGTGAAGAGAGGAGAGAGGAGAACTGTGGCCCAAAAAAGAAAGTTTAGGAGGGTCCATGGTCTCCTAGGAGGTTTAAACTGCTTGCCAGGAAATATCCCTTCCTGATTATACATCTCTTGCAAAGCATCCTGGGGGAAAGAGGAAAGAAAACACGTTCATAATGTTTGCACCAAGCAACCCAAAATCAGTCAGCTCCAGGACATCAAGGACCTGTGGTACAAACTCATCAAGAGTGCACAGCATCCAATTCCACCTGCTGTTATTTATTAGGGCATTTCTGTTGACCACCCAAGTGACCTCTAAGCCTTTTGAAGGCAATTCTGGCACCATCACAAACTGAACCCTTATTGTCCTCTCCAGTACCAAATACCTTCATCTTGTCTGTTAATTGCTTAGGAATTTAGGGCAGCTTCAGGCCAGAGACCAGTTCAGACACTACCAGCCCTCTTAACTGTGTGCTTTTCCTTCCCGTTTTTACTTCCAGAAAGGTCAGCATGATTCAGCAAAGCACAGCAGAGAAATGCTGTGGAGAGCCAGGAGGGGAGGGCAAAGCAGGAGCTGAAGAGCAGAGACAGCACCACAGCAGCCCTAATCCCAGCACTCCAACTGAGCCACTGCATCCCGAGCTGAGCCTGCAGGGGTGCAATCCTGGAACACATCACTCAGAGGAACCACCTTCCCTCAGTCTGTAAGATTGTTTTTTAAGGTTTCTAAGCCATCACCAAGGATGGCTCAAGTCGGGCTATTTCTTATTTTTCTTTATTTCTTATTTTCCCTCCCAAAGGGCTGAGAAGTGCAAGGCACTCCTTGCCAATAACAGCCTTTTAAGGACACATCCTCTGTGCAGGAAGAGGATTCCAGATACGAAGTCATTAGAATAAACGGAATGAGAGTTACAAAGTATTGCTAACACTGTAAGATCAGTATGTGTAACACCCATGTCTATAAGCAATACCTCCCTGGCAACATCTCACAGCGAAGCTGAACAGAGGTACAGCCAACATCAGGAGGGATGAGAGGAAATGGTGTCACATTGCACTGGGGGGGTTCAGATGGGGTATTAGGGAAAAAAACTTTCACAGAAAGGGTTGTAAAGCAGCAAGACAGGCTGCCTAGGGAAATGGTGGAGATCATCATTCCTGAAAGTGTTCAAAAAACCACATGGATTTGGCACTTGAGGACATGGTTTAGTGATGAACATGGTGGTGGTGCTGGGTTTACAGCTGGACACGGTGTTCTTAAAAGTCTTTTTCAACCTCAGAGACTCTGTGGTTCTACAGACCTGCTAAGGGCAGCTGGGGGAGAAGATGATGAACTGCTGCTCTTTATAAAATAACTTCTCTCTCCTTAACTGAATTGGGTATTCAAACAAATTAGGTTGAAATAAATATAACAAAACTCAGAACAATTTGCGGCCTACCTAGAGACTGAGCATAAGCCTGGCAATACTGCAGCACAGGTCATCATAGCTGGCCAAAGCCCAGGATACTTAAACTTTCTGTGCTCTGCTGTCTTCCCACAAAGATAAGCAACACAGAAATCAAGATACACTTTTCAAGTCCAATAATACACCAATTAGAGCTGGACAACATTAATTACAATTCTCTCCCACTCCCCACAGAACTGCTAAATCTGTGGTCAAGAAAATAACAATCTAAGGTTAGAAAAAGAAATGACATAAGGAAAAGCTCTGAGCCATTTGAAGGCACACTGGGCATGTGCTCTATCAGCCCCTGGCAGCAGATCCCTGGGACTGTCTGTCCCAAGCCACACACCACTGCAGAACTATTACCAGGAGGCAGAAGGAAAGTGGCAGTGGAAGAAAAATGCAAGCAAAGAACAACTGCAGCTGAAAGCTAGGACTGGCTGTCCCTGACAGACAGTTATCACTCTTCCCAAGTGCCTAAAAACACCCACAGGGAAAATGGAGCTTTTAGAAATGCATGACAGAGATCCAAGTGCTGAAAAATGTAAAAAGACAGTGGACTGCTATTAGTCTTCCCCAGCTCAGGCATATCTCTGAATTCCATTGTGCTTCCTGGCAATTTGAGACCTCACTGCCCAGCCCTCTGCTGCCAAGGGGCTCCTCTGTCCTGCTCCTTCCAGCACTTTGATAGATAGCTGCCTAATTATACATAATATCCTCTCCATCCAGTGCAAGAGTGTGTATTACTCACTGCCTTAATACACTCCCCTGTGCAAGTCCCAGAAGACAGAAAAGAAAGCAAAGCTATTTACCTTTTCCTGGTAAAGCTTATGAAGCCAATTTGCAGCTTCCTTTTCATCTTGAGGGATATCTTCCAGAGGAAATCTCCTAGTTTAGTAAAGAGATTAAAAAATGGAAAGAAGAAAAACAAAAAAAGAATTAAGGGAAAATCCAGGTATTTGATTTAATCCCTCTGCTAGGGAAGATCTTCCATTCACTAAGGGGCAATATCACAGGCAACACTGTCACTGCTGGCAGAGGTCTTAAACACAGAGAACTGGGACTTAAGAATCCAAGTTTTTAGGTTGGGAATTGGGGGCTATTTAAGACAAAAGAAACTGCACAAACTCCCACCACTTTCAGAGCACATCAGTAAAATAAGCATTTCCCATTTAAACAATGTTCCTCCTTCACCAGATCCACCACTGGTTGATTCCCAGTGAGCTCAGACTGAGGCACTCGGAGGTGGGAAAAGACAAGCGAGTGGAAAACCCAAAGATAATTGTTTGTTACATTTTGGTAGTGAAAACGCCATTTTTAGGCAACTAAAAATTCACTTCATACAATCTTTAAGGAAAACATCTCCTGCAGTGACTGCACTTGTCCCTCTTTGCCTCTGCAGCCCCACAGGCTGAGGCACACAGTTCTGGGGGTGTGTGACAATTATGCCCAGTGCCAGCCCTGACCTCAGTGACAACAGGTGCCTTGTGTCAGAGCCTCTTTGTAGTGGTGAAGAGCCAACCACTTCCCTGCATTCTTTTATTTTCTGAGACCCTTCCAACCCAAACCACTCCATGATTCTGTGAATGTGTTCTTACACACTTCTAATGGTTTTTGCATCCCATAAACAAACTTAACACCAGATCCATCAGATTTACTTACATGAGCACTAACAAGAGAAACTGCTCAATTCATATAAATAAAGCTCAGTAAAGGCTCAGTGAAAAGTCACTTGCTGAAAGCTCTCTGGTGAAGTTGCCGTGGTGCTGCTGTCACCACTAGAGGGGACTCACAGCAATAACATTTGGTGATTTCCTGATTATTTCCTCTGGAGGGAGTCAGGATAAAGACTGGATCCGCTGCAGAGCTAAGCTGCTTACCTCTGCACAGGTAACTACATCTGCACACACCAAGAACAAGAGCTTATGTGCTTCCCTTCTCTGAGCTACAATAAGTCTGTTGGCACAATAAGGACATGTTTCACTTTCAGCAAAAAAACCTGTAAAAATAGTCTCCTTACTCTCATAGTGTCTTCCCCAAAACAGAAAAAAAAAGTGTAGAAAAGCACCTTGAGAATATTCATTCTGTCCACAAACATATTTTAAATCAAAATTATCTAAGCACAGGCATTTGTAGGATTCAAATAGTAATTTTACCTGGCAACACCATCCTCAACAGAATTTTACAAACCCAAACCTCTTCTAATACTATTGAAAACCATGTTTATCTTCTTTCCTCCCACTACCCCTCCAAGAAATACAATAAAATTGCACCTCCATTAGCAAGCCATAGGATATTTAACTGAAGGCTGCCAGTGTTCAGTGTACAATTAATAATTATGGGCATCCATGCATGTGCACCCCAGATCCAGCCAGATACCCTACATGCACCTGCCATCACTGTGCAATTACAGGTGGAACTGCCTGACCAGCTGTTTTCCTGGCTGGCAAATTGCCTGCTCACTTTCCTCATCAGGAATGTGTTTGGCAAGTGTAAATAGTGAAAATGAAACCCCTTGCAAGTGAGCAACCACATTTCTCTGTGGACAGCTCCACAGTCACCTTTTCAGCTGAGAGGCTAAAATGCTGTGGATGTTGCAGCATCTGAGAGCAGAACTGAACAAGTGCCCTCCCCATGCACATTAAGGCTGCATTCTGCTTCCCTTTAGATCACACTCCTTCCCCAAAACTGTTGCTGCTGCACCTCAACACACTGGATAATTACTGTGATTCCCTACAAAGATTTTCACTGCTGGAGGCTCTGCCAAGACACACCTGCTTCAATTAGATGTTCAATGTATAGAGCCAGTGCCATTAACCTGCAACACACAGACTCAGGGCCAGAGGGGAAAGGTGGAGGGCGAAGGAGAAAGGCTTTTTTTTTTTTTTAAACTTTTAAAAACCAAGCATCAGCCTCATCACCAGCATACAGCAATGTTTTCCACAGTGTGGGTGAAGCCCCCAGAGAAGCAGAAGCAAACTGTCCAAAGAACTGTGGAAAGAATAATCAGGTCACATCTCAGGTCCAAACATAAAAGGGAAAAGAAGAAACTCAACAGGACTGGTATTTTTCACGATCACGAGGAAGCCTTTGAAGCAGAAGGCAGCAAGGAGAAAGTAAGAAAGAGAAGGGGTGGGTGTGCATGCAAATGTGTACATGCTGCATGGGGTTAGGTGTCAGCAGCTACTCTTTTAGGCAAAAGAACAGTGAGGAATGTGAGCAATGTCCCACCTCATTCATAGGATGTCTGAATTTCAGCATTATTTGATTTTTAATCTGCTGATCAAACCATGTGAGTGAGGGAGGGAAACTGGCATGTAAAGGAGCTTTACACTATTTACTACAAGAGACCACTGAAGCTGAAGGACAAGGAAAAGTGGACTACAAGAAAAGAAATTACCCTCTAAAATCTGAATACACTTCAATGTGCCACAGTATGCATCTCAGAGCTCACCTCCATCAGTACAAGCTCACCTTACACACATATCTGCTTCATATTTCTTTCCATAAAGAATTCCTAATAAAGACGGGTTCTTGTTTCCTCTGAAATTTAGTGTTACATCATACACTGCTGAAACTGTTGGGGAAAAAAAAGAAAATAGAGCTGTTACAGCAGCAATTCTAGCAAGCACCTTCTGGCATCCTTGCCTGAGACAGTAACAGAGCCTTGTGCGAGCCTTGCATTCATGATGTCACAGAGTCCTTCACTGTTTTGTGTTTTCACATCACACTTATCTGCACCAGCCCCCAACATTCCCAGCTCTGTAAAACACCAGATGACTTGATGAACTAAGCAACATAAAAAGGTTTTTAGTATTTTTTTAAGACTGGTATGTGGCAGTTCTGTGGCAATTTACAAATTACCAGCTGACACGCTGGATCATCATTACTGCCAGCTCACTAATTGTAACGAGCAACAGAGTAGACTACACTGGGCTAGAGAGTGTGCTATTAAATAACACATTACAGTGCTGCAAAGCTTGGCAGTACCTGTTCCCCTGAGACACTGGACAGCAGTGGTGAAACCTTTGGTTCTGGGCAACAGGTGGTATTTCAGTTTAGGCAACCCCTTGGATTCAGCTACTTCCATACTGATGCGGTGCTTGGTCTCTGTGAAACGAGTTCCTTCACAGTACAGGAGAAACTGTGCAAGACAAAAGCAAAAAATACCCAAGGATATCTTGAGATGTCAAAAGAAATCCAGCAGATTGCTGAAAGTTTGTCCAAGATAAACATACATGTGCACACACGTCAATTGTCTCATCTTTTCACCAAATATCAGGCATAAGCACCAACTCCCAACTCATTTACCATTACCTTTACATTTAACAACACTCATACCAAATTTAAGGTGACAAAAAGACAGCCCTAACTGTGACATTTAGAATGCACAGAAATTATGAACTTGATTTGCTCAAGTCAATTTTAATCATGATTTCAATTACCAAGCAGGAAGTCTTGATTTAAATAATCAATGCTAACTACATTTTGCACTTATATTTTCCAGTTGTTTTCCCTAGAGACTGGTCCTTGGTTCTCAGTTGCAGAATCATTAAAATGTACAGATTTGAAGCTCAAGTTCAGTCTTGAGATTTTCTAATTGGTAGGGTTTTTTCTGTTTTTAATTCCCCCCTCACCACTGATCAGGAAAATATATTCAATATAATTCATATCCATATATTCAAGCAGTAAAGTAGCTTAAAATACGTTCTCCAGATTCTTACTTTTTCTATCTTCATAATGAAAATTATAATGCATTCATGATGTTCTAGTTAAGGATTAATGTTTCACTATTCATTTTAACAAGCTGTACTGGATAATACTGAAAACTCACTTAAAATGCATTAAAAGCCTCTTAATGTTTTATAAGCCAAATAATTGTACATTACATGTGCTGCTATAAAAGCAAAACTGAGAATTTATCAAAACCTTTGCATTCAAAGCTCTAAGAAGGTTAATGGGTTGATTACACCACTGTGCTGCTGCAGTGAAGGCTAACAACCATTGCACACAATGAAACAGATGTTTTACCCTTGATTTTAAATAATGTCAAAATAAAAAGGAAAAGTATAACTGCAGAAGCAGATATAAGCTTGCCATATGTTCTCACAGAGTGTTTTTGGGAAACCTGTAATTTCATGGATCAACAAACACACTAACAGGAATTTTCTATCAAATTCCATGGTCTGTGCAATCGAATTCGCTCACTTCTCCAAATAGCTTTTTATGTGTCTTTTCAGCCTACCTCAGAAAATGTTATACAGATGTATTAATCAAATGTAGGCTCCTTTTTTTATAGGTAAAAAAAGGTTTGGATAAAATTGTTAAGTATCACGCAAACCTGATTTATTAATTTTTCTCAAGCTTCTGAACTGTTTCCCAAAGGACTTCCCTTACCAACAGGCAAACAGCTGTTTTCTACCAGCATATCCCAAAAGACCTCCTGAAACAGAGCATGGCTCTGCCCTGACAACACTTGGAAGTGAGCACACCTTCTCCTGACACATAAGGCCACAGCCACCAGTCTGTCACCGTTTCACTTCTAGCAGCCAATACCACAGGAAGGACTCCACACTTACCCACATATATTCAGGATAATCAGACAAACGTTTCAATCCCTCAATAACAGTATCTCTGTCCTCCTCCCATTTCCTTTTGCAGAAAACGATCTCAAGGAAGTACCACGTCCAGCCGATTAGGGGCACGTATAGCAGCTCTCTCTTAGCAAGAACTTTGGAACTCTTGGAGAGAAAAAAAAAAGCAACAATCCAAAAATGTCATTTGCTGACTTGTGTAATGAGGTCAAACACACTACAGCTAAGACTATGGAGCTGTATCTGGAAACTGAAGTGCAAGAACACTGTTTGTACATGGGTTTTAGACAGACTATCCCCCTGCAGAGGAAGGGAAAGCTCACGTACCCCCAGCACTCCAAAGCGCTCTGTCATCGTCCAGCCGCACAGGAAGTCGATCTCAAAGTTGTGGTTCAGGATGATGATGACATGTTCCTTCCCAAAGGTTTTCACCGTGGCCTCGTCTGAGAAGAGGGTGCACTCTGTGCCTGACCACCATTCCAGCAGCATTACCAACTCTAGCAAACGTGATGAGGGTGGAGAGTGGAGTTAGGGGTGCCCCTTACAGAAAGCATTTAGTGCTTCATCCTCAGCCCCACTCACTGCCCAGTCCCTCCTGAGTCCCAACACCTTCACCTTCTCAAACCACCCCCCCCCAGCAGAGTTAAAACAAAAGCTTGGAAGGGAACATAGCAAACCACATTACCATCCCTAAGCAGTATTTAAGCACCAGACATATGCATTATGGATAATTTAGCACATTGGTAATTGTGACAAGTTTGGGCATTGCATTACAAATGTGATATTTCACAATCACTGGAAAAAAAGCCTGAAGACTTTTGTGCCTGGAAACAGACAGCAGAGCCATTGATTGCTGCACTAAATGAGTACAGTTCCTCCCAGGTGGAATACAAATTATGCATAGATGCAGCCTAATGTTTTTACTCCACATGAAACAAGCCTTATGGAGGTAAACAGACCAATAAAGGTCTTTTAAAGGGATGCAGTGACATGGATCTTCTGTGATAGATTTTAATATTATGACACAGGGCTCTAATTGTTCTGCATTATGATCATCAACACAGAGTTAAAAACAACATATAATTGAGCTAATTTATCAAAATACCTGAGCAAAGGTAAATTGTCTTTCTTTTACTGCAAAAGAATCAGTCCTTTTCCCTCCATTTACTCCAACTTTAAAATATCACAGCAACTCTTATTCCATCCTGAACATTTGTTACCCATTCTTATTTTCCACCTCCCCTTTTTTTATCATAAACCCCCCTTCTGCTTAAATTCAGCATGCACTGACTGTAGTTGCTATGGTTAGCTTATTTCCCTCATTTCAGTACATCGAGGCAGATGGAAGGCATTGCTTGCATCATGGGACAACTATAAAAAGTATGAGAATAGTTCATCCTCCCAGTAGGAAGATTTGCTTCCTTGCAAACTATAGTTGTTGGTATTTTCTCATTTCAGTACGACATGGATGAAACAAAAATCCGGTTGCACAAATATGATGGTTAAAAAGAGTCCAACCTTTCCCACATTACTACACCTGCAGGGTGCCCCCTCTGTTCTCTCTATCAGGCTCTGCCAGGAGGTATTTCAGCTTCCCAGTGGGAGATCCTGCTTTTGCCAAATAGGGCAGGGCCTTCCTGCACAAGGGTTTCTGATCAGTGGGATCAGACAAGGTCACCCATCCATACTGCTAAACAGGAGTAATTAGGATCCAGTCTTGCACCACACCAGAGAGAAGGCAAACACAGTATCTTGGTGAATAATGGGGAAAACCAGTCCTGGTCTGCTGAAGATACAGAGCTTACCTAGCATTGTTTTTTTCACTCATGACAACTTGCTTGCCCACCAGGTTATTCCCTTGTATCACTCTCTGCACTGGCTCATTTGGAGACACAACAAAGTTATGCACCTTGCTGACCACGAGAGCTTAATCCCAGTCAACTGGAAATATGGCAGAGAAAGGACAGAATTGTCTTGTTCCTTTACACCAAGTATAGGTTTCTATCATTGCTTCCCAGTTCTGCATGCTTTGTGATCACTTACCTTCCTTTCTCTGCTTATCTTGGCTCAGTAAAAGGGGGAAAAGGACAGCAAGAATGTCCTCAGAGCACCTCCCAAGCAGGTGGCCAGGAGAATGGAGCAGTGGTACCAAACAGAGCGTGGTACTCTGAGCAATTTCCCCTTTCCATTGCTGACTGTGTACCAAGGAGGAATATCTCCAGTACCTGCTACAGCTGCTGTATTTTCTTATAAAAATTATAACCAACTGGGTGTGTTTCTTCCAAAAAGAACAAATCTGCAGAGGCCAGCATGGATGACTTTCTGCAGAGTATTTCTTTCACCTTTCTCCCTAAAACAGTGGAGGCTTTGCCAGAGTTCATACTGAGAGAGGAGGGCTGACGAGCCAAAGGATTAACAAGAGGAAACAGATTGTCCTTTACAAGTGTGCTGACAAATGATGTAATTATAACCAAGAGTGGGCTCATTTCCTTTTTTTGGTGTGTGGGTTACAGCTCCTTTGCGTGGCACTGATCCTGCCAATGCTACAGCAAGAACATTTCTCTGAATGAAGGAATGGGAACACTTGCACTGCCCAGGGTATTTCCTGCAGGGAATAAGCAACACCTGGCTTCAACCACACCCTGTGGATGGGGTTCCCACACACCAAAGCAGGTGCATTTACCTCATAAGTCCCCCAGAAACAAAGCAAACAAGGGGAACAGCACATCCCTCAGCTGAAAGTACCAACATTTGAGAGGTTATTTTTGCAACCTGACTAACCCAAACACGCTGCACTCTCCAAGGGTGTGATTCATCTGAAAGGAGCTGACATGGGAGAGCTGGAAGTACAGACTACCTGTCATGAATTTATGGGTTTATGTTGGGGGCAGAGCCCAACACACTTTCTTCCTCAAATGTCTGTCAGGAACACTGGGTAGAGTCTCCCTCCCCTTTGGAAGCCAGGCTTTTGCATTTGAGAGGAGATACAGTAAGAAAAGAGCCTGGTTTTCAGTACAGGTGCACAATTACCTGTGTATCCATCCCTGCACACTGATCCTCTGCCAGCTGGGCAGAGCAGCTTCTCTTACAGACCCTCAGCCCAAAACCACAAACAGCTTGGAGTAAGTGAGCAAAACACAGCAGCCAGAGCAGAACTCCAATCTACAGGTTCCTTGCCAAAAGGCTTCTCCATACTGAACCATATTTCATTCTGAATGGCAACACCGGGGCTGCTGCATTTACACAACTTTCCTAAATTGCTATAAATAAATCACAATTGAAGTGCATATTCTGTCAGCTCTTCCATTAGAGGCCATCAGCTCTCTGCAATCCCACGTAACATTTACATTACTTTTCATAGTTTAATTTCCCAATGTGTTAATTTATAAAAGGCTATACACTAGGGGTTATCCTAGGTACAACCCAATTATCTACGCAGCTTCTCCAAACCTCCTTGAACAATGGTGTGGGTTATTTCCAGTGTTTAGAAGATAGCAGCACTTTAAATGTGACTTTTTCATGCATAATGCTAACTTTAGGCTGAGCCTAAAGCCTTACAGGAGCAAGAAGCTCATATACTCAGAAAAGCCAAACTATTAATGCAGCAATAGTTTTCAGCATGAGACTGGATTCTAGATTATTAAAAGCACAAAGGAATTCTTAAAAGCAAATTAAAAATAAAAACTATATATCCCCACTCTCATCCAACCAAACTCATTTTGAAGTTTCTACTAGCTCTTCTATTACAATACCTTTCTCCTGACAATTTGCCTGCTATTTCATTTTAGTCTATTTAATTTCCTTTCTCCTGAGCTTCTCAGGAGGCAGGACAAAAAACACAGTAAAGACACAGACAATAAGCTTGAGAAGAGACAGAACCAGACACCTCAGGGAGTTTTTATTGGTGGTACTTCACACTGATGATTTACAAAATGTGGGTGCCTGTCAGTGGACTGCTGAACTGTAATTTCAGTGTTCATTTTGGTGACTCATTTACCCGAAGTGGGAGTTGGATGCTGAGCTGAGCACTAAGGTAAGTGGCCGTGCATACTGGGAGGGGATGGGGAATGGAAACTGATTAGATGATTCACTGCTGAAACAGGAGGCGACATTTGGGCTCAGGAGCCTTCTAAACACTCTAAACATTGTCAGAAATCCAGCTCCTGTTAAGCTCTGTGAGGAGAAAAATCAGGCATCCCCAGGGAGGAAGTTTTGCAAAGGTCTGAAAGAGGAGAACAAAGAAGGTGCCCTCAGTGCAGAGCTGACCCACGGGCAGAACAAGAAAACACTGAGAAATTGCTCACAAGAGGAGACCCTGGCCTCAGAGACAGGCACAGCAGGGTGTAAGGGGACCATGAAGCTTGTCACAGAGTTCAACTGCAGAGACATCTACATGAGATACTTTCAGACCAACCTCTCCCCCTGCAGCCCACACAATGAGCTTGGTCCTACATGGTGAATATTGCTCATATGCTCAGTAGCTGAGCCAGTCTCAGAAGTGTCCCTTAGCACAAGTGCTGATACTGGATGAAGATGGCATTGAGACACAATTAACAACTCCCATCACTCTAGATAAGGCTGGAGGTGCAGAAGAGCTTTGCTCCCCACTTTCTGAATGCCAGAGTGACAACAGACATCAGACTCTTGACTTCTGTATGATTTCCCAGTATTCCGGGAAAAAAAAAAAACGGCTGTTTTGACCTGCTCTGAAAGAAACTACATCCAACTTACCATTTCTCTCATCTCTGTGTGCAAATACATGTGCATACATTTATTTATTTTTAGTTAACAGAAGCAAAAGCAAGGAAAACCCCTCCCCAGCCCCATCCCTCCCACCCCATCCCGGCATACTCACGGCTCCAAAGGGAATAGGCAAGGCGACAGTTTACTCGGCGATAAAGCTGCTTGTTGATGGGCCAGAGGACCAGCGTGCATAGTTGAATGAAGTTAATGATCAGTCCACTCACAACAAAGACGAACCCAATGAGGAGGTGAACTATGAACTGGGTCTTCAGGAAGGCAATGAAGCCCATGATAACCACTCAGAAGCGTGTGCAAGGGCCGTCACTCAGAATAACTGTCCTGAAAGAGGGAAAAACAACAACAAAGAGTCAAATGGAGAGTGGTTCTACAAGCTGCGAGGAAGGACAAAGCAAAACAGTCCAAGCTCATTCATCAAGAAGAACCCAGCCCAATAAACACTCTGCTCTCCCATGCAGGTCTTCACTCAATAAACTGGTGATGGTGCAAATCCCTGCCCAAAATAGGAAGGAACTATTATTTACAATTTACAGCCCACCAGGAAGATTATTGTTTGCTGAAGAGACTAATCTCACACCTCTGTTCAAACAAATACCACATGATTGAGAGTTAATGCTGGGAGGAACATAGAGCCCTGCACTCATAGTGAGCAGTGGAGTCCTGATGGGCAAACAGGAGCTGTACCTTCAGGGGTGCTGTCCTGAACTGCAGCAGGAGCCTCACCCTGGAAAGAGCAGGGCTGGTCACACACAGCATCAGTCTGCAAACACTAAGGCAAGGAAATGGAAATCAGGTATTCCCACATTCAAAACCTATGCTGGAGCAGGTTTAGTAACTTCTCACTTTGTCAAGCCACAGTTCCATGATCAAATATACCAGTGAGCGTGGGGGAAAATGTAAAGTAATAAAAAAGCCTGAGGCTGTGTAGCAGTATAAACTTGATCTGGAAATGGCATTGGTGTAGAATCTTGATTCCACCAAATTAGCCAGAGCACTTAACTCTGAGCACGTGCCGTATTTATACCAGGTGCAGAAAGACTGGCAACATCTGAACCAGCAGAATGCCACAAATCCTGTCAGCACAGAGTTAACCCTGCAAACTGTATTTACCAAGCCACAAACTGAGTTTATTGCAAACCCCACATTATCCAGCACTGGCCTGTTTGACCTGTTGGGTACTCAAAGCCCTGCAAGCTCAGCCAGGCTGTCAAACCACAGCCTCGACGCTGCACCCAAAAAATAAAAGCTTGACCCTGATTTTCTGTCACAGCCACAGCTTGCTGAAGGTTTTTATGCTCAGCTTTTACAAGTGTGGCAAATGACCAGATCAAGCAGAAAATGGTAGCAAATACTTCGACAAGTCAGGTGTCCCAAGGTGATGTGGACCTGCTGTCTGAAAATAAAGTCCCTGCCAGCTGTGGGGAATCAAACCATTTTCACCCACCACCTGCTTACAGTGTGCTGCTATTTATAAAAGTCTACAGCAATTTTATTGTGAAAGCTTGTTTTCTATCTTCTCTTCTACCAACCAGGTATTGCTTTTCAGTCTAGTTTTTGTACAATTAACATCCATTTACATCATTAGTAACCTACCCACTTCACAAGCACATTAGAGAGGCAAAAAAAAGCCTGGCTGAACACAGCCAGTATTGTGCCTACCACAGAAAGCAAAGCAAAGCAAGATGAATAGTGTTGGAGCTTATGATAAATAATCTAAATTCTCCCAGTGTTTTCCTGTAAGGATGAAAGAAACATTTCTTCCACTAATAAATTACTTTAAAAACAGCTGTTGGGAAAGAGAGACTTTTGTTTAAAAAGGAACAAGCAGAGCCCTCCTTCCTCTTCCCTCCCCAAAAGGCTCCAGTTGTCTCACGTAGCCAAAACACCACAGCAGTGTTCACACATGGCCAAGAGGGAGGCAGCCATGGCATCCAGTGACTCCCTAGCACTGGGCTTGCTTGTCTTTTCCACTGGCAGGCTCTAATAAACACTGCCAAGGATTAAACACCAAGTTCTTCACTTCCAAGACCAGAGTCATTCTCTTCATCTGGTGTATCTCAAAAGCCAGTTCAAACAAACAAGGAAAGAACAATTCCCTCCACCCCCCCAAGCTATTTCTTGAGTTCTTGCTTGCCTTCTGCACAGCCACGTGCAAGCAGCTTTGCTGATGACCCTGTCTGGTGTCAAACCATTCAGAGGCTAGACCTGATGATCTTGGAAGCTTTTCTATCATGATTCTGTCTATCACAGTCATCAGACCAGCACTTATGGCCTTTCAATGCACAGCTTGGCCCCTTTCAGATGGGGGCACAGAGCACACACAAATGGCACAAGGAGAAATAGGAATGTCAGGTATTATCAATCCTCAAATAAAACTGTTTGGCTCCACTTCCACAGCCTCTTGGCTTTGAGCAGAGTCTGTGGCACTCTGGTATTTCTCCCTTACATTAAGGACATTGCTGTTTTACAGACCCCAAAGGACACATCCTTCCTTACACTGCAGCATGATGGTTTCTCCAGCTTTGTTAGACAAGGAAAACAGGATTTATCACTCTTGCACCAGCATCCTGCCCCACATGCTGGGCACCATAGAATCATTAAGGTTGGGAAAGCCCTCCAAGGAGTCCAACCTTTGACCAACCACTACCTTGTCAACTCAACCACAGCACTAAGTCTCACATCCAGTCACTTCTGGAACACCTCCAGGAATGGTAACTCCACCAATTCCCTAGATAATTCCAATGCTTAACAACACCTTCCACTAAGAAATGCCTCCTGATGTCCAATCTGAGCCTTCCTGGCACAGCTTGAGACCACTTCCTCTCATCCTTTTGCTGTTGTCTGATCCTTCCAGTTTCGCTGCTGGATACAGAACCTGCCATTGTAGGTTGCCACCTTCCTCACTTAATTGTATTTGAATTTTAAGATAATTAGAAGTTAACCTTAATCCAGGAATTCTTTAGTTTTCTGCATTCCTGCCCTTGTTGGACTGCCTGGCAACTCAGGGACAGGGCTACAGGCAAAAGGTGGTCAAGCAGCTGTTCTGTTGTATCCCATGGTCAGGCTGGGGGAGGATAGGGAAATCAGTATGTGCTGAAACAAGGAAAAGCAACACTTCTGCATTTGACATATGTATTAAAATCAGCTTAGTGAAGTATCTAGGAAGTAAACATCTGCCCTAGCCTACGACAGCAAGTCTCAGCACTATTAATTTTTTTCTTTGAAGTCTACCCATATCATCTGCATTTTTGAAGACCTGCTGGTAAACTCGTATTTTCTCCCTTGTTTTGCTAAAAACTTTGTAACCTCACAGCATTGACCTTTCACCACAAAACCTTCATTTCCTCCTGTACAGCCACACTGAGAACTATGGGGAATTTTAGTACTCTCCCTGCTTTCACATCCTTCCCAAGGGCCTGCTTTTCACAGCCACGCTGCCAGACAGCAGCAGAATAAAACCCAGCTCAAGCCAAAGAGGACTTTCATTGCTTTTTAGAGCCTCACCTCACAGGGCTGTTGGACTTTGACAGTCAGAGACCCCTCCCCATAGTACTGATCACAGGATCATAGAATGGTTTGGGTTGGAAGAAACCTTAAATATCACCTATTTCCAACCCCCACACCATGGGCAGAGACACCTTGCCCCATCGAGCCTGGTCTTGATCTTTTATCTGCTCTGATGAAAAAGTTCTTGTATGCTTTGCATCCTTCAGGGCTCCCTCCCTTATTTCTATGCCTCTCAAGAAAAGAGCAAGGAGACAAATGCCTTGGTGTGGTGGGCTGACCCTGGCTGGAGAACTGATGCCCACCAAGGCCTCTCTATCACTCCCCTCCTCACCTGGACAGGGAAGAGAAAACATAACAAAAGGCTTGTGGGTGAGGGTAAGGACAGGGAGAGACCACTCACCAATTACCATCATGGGCAGAACAGACTCAATGTAGAGAAATCAGCTCAATTTATTACAAATCAAAGCAGAGTAGCATGAGAAATAAAATCAGATCTTAAAACATTTTCCCCCAAACCCTCCCTTTTTTCTTGGGCTCAACTTGCTGATTTTCTGTATTTCCTCCTGCCCAGCAGTGCAGGGGGACAGGGAACAGGGCTGTGGTCAGTCCATTACTCATCTCTGCTCCTTCTTCCTCAGAGAGAGAACTTCTCACACCCTTCCCCTGTTCCACAGGGAGACCCTCCCACAGGAGACAGTCCTCCACAAACTTTTCCAGTGTGAGCTCTACACCAGCCACTGCAGCCTGGTTCCCTTCCATGGGGTGGAATCCTTCAGGCTGCTCCAGAGTGGGTCCCTTGCAGGATCACAAGCCCTGCCAGCAAACCTGTGCTTCCCAGGGGGTCACAGCCTTCTTCAGGCTCTCATGTGGGCTCCTCCAGGGACTGCAGATGGATCTGTGCATGTCCATGGACCTGCAGGAGCTGCCTCACACCAGGGCCTGTAGGGGAATCTCCACTCCAGTGCCAGGAGCACCTCCTGCCCCTCCTTCTGCACTGACCTCCGAGTCTCCAGGGCTTCCCCCATATATTCTCACTCCCCTCTCTGCCTCCAATTGCTGGTGTGGAGTTCTTTCCCACCTTCTTTCTTCAGTACACTATCCCAGAGGTGTATCACCATCTCTGATGGGCCCAGCCTTGGCCAGTGGACTCAGGAACAGAGTTGTGCCTTGAGGCCCCACATTCACATGGATTCTCTGGTTTCCAAAAGATACCATGTGCATCTCAGCAGAGAAGTCAGAATACAACCCTTCTCCTTTACCCAGCTTTCTACATCCATGGAAGTCCTAATGATTAAACTTCCTGGAGACTTCTACCTCTGCCAAATGTCACTGGAATGTGCCACCAAAGGGCAGTAGAAGCAAGAATGACAGAGAAGTGTGATTGCATCAATCCCATTTCATTAAGAAATCAGGTTAAAAAACCCCCAGATGCACAAGCACATTACAGCATTTAATGAAACATAGCTATTTATGAGTTCAAAATTAAAAATTAAGCCATTAATCATTCCATAAGACAGTATATTCAGTTTGAACTCTAGATTTTAATTAATTTATTACTGTCATGTGTGTGCAATCCCTCTGAAGTTCATGATGTTAGCATGTGAATATGAGCATGAAGTTAGAAATGGGTCCACTGATCCTAATATTCCAACCCAGTGAGAATTAATGTGCTTGACAACAACAAAAACTGTGGCAGGCAGCACTTGCATCTCTAGACCTTTGCCTTCAGTTTTTCTGAACATGCTTTTGCCATCTCCACTGTGCCATATTTACCTCCACCTATGAAACTAATTACAGACATCTTTTGCCCTGAACATCTTGCCCCCACCCTGAAATCTGGCATTTTACCTACTTTTGCTATTTGAGAAATGAGTGAAACTTCTAGATTGCTGAACTTTACCTTTTACCACATTTTAAAATACCGTACTTTACAGAGGCAGCTTTCTAAGCCTCCTTGATTTCTGTATAAACTCGGCAAACTCTGTCTGTGAAGAAGGGTTAATGATGCTGCAAGTCAAAAGCAGTACATAAAAGGCTTTTTGTTGCCCATCAACAGTTTCCTGACAGTTTTTCAGAATTTTACAAACTCTGCTCATCAAAAACACACAAGGAAAATAAAACCTGTTTTTTATTCAAAGTGAGACTGACCTGTTCCATGAGCTGCTTCATGAGTATGGGGACAGATAAAGGCAGCAAAAACCAAGAGCTGAAGAAAATGGCTTTTCTCAGTATACTTTCTACCCTCCAAAGCACTCTGATGACCCTACTCAAGCTACTTCTCTTTCAAAAACATGAAAATCACCAGCCTAAGTATCTGTTCCCTCACCTGTCCTTCCCAGATCAGAAAACTCAAGAATACTAAGCAGCTACCCAAGGGTTGGGGCAGAGATATGAAGAAAAGCTTCCAATGAAAGCTTCCAAAGCTTCCAGAAGTATCTGCCTATACTTCTTTGGCAGATAAATAAAAGTACACATCACAATGTGGTTATTTTAGCATCTTTCAGAAATACCACATTGCCACAGGGCTAACAGGTTATTTTCCTGGACATTTCTGGGGCATACCACACAAAAATATTTTGATAATCTTATCTTAAGAATGCTCAGAAGTAATCAGTTACCGCTAAGAAATAATTTTTCCTTGCAGGATGCACAATAGTCTTCTAGCTGAAAGACAAAAGTGCAGTGGCTACCCAGCTTTTAAAAGCAAAGTTATATATTCATAGCAGGATAGGATAACAGGAAAATGTTTAGGAAGGCAGCAGGTTGTTGATGGACTCCCATTTCCTGCACTGTGCCACATCTCTTCCTGGGATAAGGAATTTGGGAGCCTGTCCCCCATCATGCACATGCCAAGCAAAACCAATGGAGAGAGGATTTACCAAGGGCTTTGCCCCAGACTTTAAGAAAGCATCCCAAGACTCCTGCCCACTCTGCCATGCCACTAAAAGCAATCTCCACTCAAGCCTCATTTATTTTACAGCCACCATTGGCAAGCACAGGTGTCTAAGTAGATTGGAAAACAGAGCTTAGATCAACAGCAGTGAGTCAGTAGAGAGAATAAGCAAATAAGCAAATAAGGTATAACAACAGTTTTGGTATCCATTTGAACAGTCTGTACCAGGGATTCTCCATATAAGCTGTAAAAATAGACAGCTACTCAACTGCATCCCACACAGCATTACAAACTGTCTACTACAGACTAAGCCTTTTAAAACTAAGCATGACAGAAAGATTATCTTAGTTTCTCACACAATATAGCTCTAATTTCCCCGAACATGCCTCACTGAGATGCAAGGCTGATTCAGAGTTCATTAAAAATCTTGCTTGTCATGAATTTTAAAAGTTGTAAGGGTATGGAAAAGAACCTTAAGCTAAACTGAGGTCACAGAGATGTAAATTTGTTTCTGAGTTGTAGGAACTAGGAATAAGACCTCAAAAAGAAAAAAAATGTTACTAAGTTATCGTCATGAAATCAGATGAAAACTCCAAAATTTTGTCCATCTTGGCCTTGAAACAGCACCACAGCCAGTTTCCAGAAAAGGTCAAGAGTGAAGGATTATCACCATTATCTGTCTGAAATACATTCCTTACTTTGGGCTTGATCAAACCACAAAAATTTCCACTCGTGTCAATAGGTTTGGCTCAGTATCTGTAGAGGTTTTTGATAAGACTATTTCCACCAAATAAAAAGCCTTTGATTTGACTCATCGTCCTAATGAGATGCCAATACTTTGAGGTGAAAAAAAAAAAAAAGAGATAAAAAGCTGTGCACATTGCTCTGACATTCACAATCATTTCACAGGCATACAGAATGAGAGGTACCGAGAAGATTTTACATTTTCATCTTATCTTCAAGATCCAAGTTGCTCTAAGAAAAAAAAGCAAGATAACAGTTGTTTAACTTGTATTTTGTAGAGAGAAGACCACAGAATGTAATAACAAAGCAAAGAGGAGCATTCAAACAACTCATTGCAACCAGAAGGGGAAAATCCAGCTCCCAATACTGCACACCACAGTGTGTGGTTTTTTCCCCTCTTCCTTTCCCTCTTTCCCCTCCAGTGTGTGGCACAGTTTTCCCTCTTCCCTGCCCTAAATGCCCTTACTGACATGACTGAGCCTCCTCAACAGCTGCAGAGAGCACTGTGCTTATGCTACCACTAGGGATGAAACTATATTTTCTCTAACTTGTTGCTACAATATTCCAGCTGCAAACACCAGCAATATTAAAATGGCTGTTTTCCAAATTTATATTCAACCACTTCCTTTTATCGTGCTTGGCACAACAAAAAGAGAGAGCAAGTGTGTACAAATTCAATTTCTCCTCAGCATACACCCTCAGTTAACATTGCCTCTCTTTGAACAAATGGACTGGATAAGCAAAATGAACCCTGACTTGCTTAGAAATCTGCTGGCTGCAAGACAACCCCACAAGGAAGCAGAACTCCTCGCCGGATTTCTCTCACGGCGAGCACCTCTGTATTGGCAAAGAAAATAATGGTATTTTCACAAGGATTTTCTCTTCACAACAAGGAAACTAGAGAGATTCTGCCACGAGTTCCCTGGGTAAAAGCAGCCCAGACAACTTTGATGTCACGGCCGAGTCTCACCAAACCAGGCTGACATCACTTCTCCCACAAAACTGCCTCCCCTACTCGCAGGACATCTCAGGGTTCTGCACTGAGCTTCCCAGGGAAGGCACCCTACAGCTTCAACACTTGGATGTGCACCTAACTTTTTACTTCAGGAAGACAATCACTGCCCTATGTTTTAGTAAACTTACACTAGCTTCTATGAGAGTATGTCATTTACAACTGCTTGTAGGTGTTTGTGTGCTGCTTCTCCCCTGGTTACACACATTTGTCATCCCTCAGTCTGCAGCTTTACGCTTTTGTTTCAGTATGAGCAACATGAAATTAATTTTTCTTAGAACTATAATTACAAACCCTTAATTACGTATTAAATTTAGATTAGATAGTAATTGTGAATTTGGCAAGTTTGCCTCATTTCTCACAGGTTCTGATGGGTTTTGTGGGTATATGCATATTTACAGATACTTGAGAGACCTCCTGTAGAACTCAGCCTTAACAAACCTTGTCCCAAACTTGAATATTACTGATCACCACGGTTTACCTGACTGCAAGCACTTGAGCTCAAGTTTTCTTTTACCTGCTTGCTAATCAAGAGGAAAAATAAACACCCTGTAACTTATGTTGTTCTACAAAGCATACGATCATATAATTAGCCTAATTTTGCAAACCAAAATCAGGTAGACACACATTACTCCAGCTTTCATCTTTAGTGGAAGGCACAGAGACATGAGCCATCAACCCAGGGCAAGGGGGATCCCTGCTCCTACCAGCACAGAAAGACATAGCAGGATGGAAGCAGTAGAAGATAAGCAAGACTGCAATTTCAAAGAAAAAAGGATTAAAACCAGGGGAAAATACCAGCCCACTGCAAGACATTTACACTGAAACGCACGAGCTAGAACACTGTCACATTCTGTATATTTTAAGAAATAAATAGGAACAATTATTCAGCTTTGCAAATTCCTCCTGGCTCCAGACAGACAGCTAAGCGTGACTCACTCAGAAATGGTTGTCAAACACCTTCTGCCAGTCTTGTTCCTTCTCTTGGGAACTTTTAAACTTCTCCCTGGCCTTTTTTTGTTTGCTTGGTGGCAGCTATTCCTCCCCATTTCACCACTTTGGATAAAACTCCCTTGAGGGAGAAGCAGGATGCTAATTCTTGCTAGCTCCTCAGTTTCCCATTCCTTCCCTCATGCCATACTGTCCTCTTTCCTTTACACACACCAACAGCTTCCCAGGCCAGTCCAAGAGCCCTGCTCTGTGCCACAGTGGATTTAATGCCATTCCATCCCTGTGCACAGCACTGCAGGCACTGCTGGCCCATCTGGTGTTCAGTTTGTGTGTCAACCCCAAGTTCTGAAAAACTGTCACGTTTCCAGCTTGCTTTGAGAGCAAAACCAGGCTGGGAAGAAGGTCTTGGAGAACTCAGCACACTCCAGCAGGTCTGGCAGGTCCAGCAGGTCCACTCCAGTTCACTAAAGGACAGGCAAATATTTTCTGTCTCGGTAACTGCTCCTGGGATCTCACTGCAGGGTGTCCTGCCTGAGTTCAAGTCAGGCAGATTATGGGCAGTACTGGGATGCAGAATCTGCCAAGCAGCACCAAGATGCTCCTGCTGTTAAACACTCCCTTTCTTTTCCCAGACAGGTTCACTCATCAGCAACATCTAAGAAAGGACTTCAGACAGAATTACAGGATGGTTTGGCTTGGCAGGGACCTTGAAGCTCATCTCATTCCACCCCCTGCCATGGGCAGGGACACCTTCCACCAGACCAGGTTGCTCCAAGCTCCATCCAACCTGGCCTTAGACATTTCCTAGGAAGGGGCAGCCACAGCTTCTCTGGGCAACCTGTGCCAGGGCCTCACCATCCCCAAAAGGAAGAATTTCTCCCTAACATCTAATCTGACTGCATCTAACTGCTCTCTTCCAGTTTGAAGTCATTCCCCCATGTCCTGTCACTCCAGCTCCTGTGTGGCTTCTTTGCAGGCCCCTTCAGATCCTGGAAGCTGCTCTGAAGTCTCCACACAGTCTTCTCTTCTCCAGGCTGAACAGCCCCAACTCTCTCACCCAGTCTCCACAGGGGAGATGCTCCAGTCCTCTTATCAACTTTGTGGCCTTTTCTGGACTCACCCCAACAGTTCCACATCCTCCTTATGCTGGGGGCACAAGAACTGTACACAGTATTCCAGGTGAAAATCTTGGCTGGAGAAGCAAGTAGAGCACCTCTGGTGCTTGTTCAGTAAACACAGCACACCACATTAACCCTGAACACAAAGGGAGGGATGCTTGGGAGAGCCAGGAGCCAGCTGGAGCTCCCTGCACAGCCCAGCAGCAGCTCACACATTTAACTTAACCTTTAGCCTTAAGGCTGAGGGAGCAGGAAGCAATGTTTCTCCCAGGAAGGAATAGGATGGAGGGGATGACCAATTTTAGCCAGGTTTAGTGCTCACAGTGTGGGTACTCTGGAGGTTATAGATCCAGTAGGCAGCACTGTACTGACACACCAAAGAATGACCCTCAGCCAAAGGCACATCTCACTATTAGGGCAGAATTCCCTGGATTTGAAGATCACTTTGCTTATATTTAAATATACACATAAGATACAAGAACATGCAGAGGGTCCAGCAATTTCCAGGAGTAGTTGTAGCCCTGAAGGAATTTCATTTTAACCCAGTAGTTATGCTGGGTCATCAGTAAGAAATGGTCTGTAGAAAACCAGCACTGCAGTCAGAGAAAGGGTGGGAAGTGGAAACCAGGAGAGGATGGATCTCATGATTGAAAAGTAACTCCAGAGGCTGGGCTGGCCATAATCAATGCTCTTCTCAGATCAGCTCATTATTTATTCCATCCTGCTGCAGTTTGAACACCTATGTAAGTGCTACACTGTATCAGCAACCCCCAAATCTGGGATAAAAGTTGCATTTGGACAGAAGCACTAATGTTGCTTTTTTACAGGCAATGTGCACCAAGAGCACCAAGTTTCTCCTCTCCCCACAGAAGTGATTGCTGCCAGTTGAATTTTTGCTGTTAAGCCAATGCACAGATTAACCAATACAGAGTAGTAAGAAAGTTAAGATGAACATTTTACACATACTCTTTTCAAAAAGGACAGACAAAAGGAAGTTTTGTCTTCCCAGTTTTTAACTGGCTTGGAACAGACTCCTGCCCTGAACTTGACTTCTCAAATGCTAAAAATGTGACACATATTTGGTTTCTCCGCTTTTGTTCCCTGTGCAGGTCACTGTTATTTCTGCACAAACACCTTGAATATGGTGAAACCCTGACCAGGCTGGGTGCTGACAAAATTCCCAGGTCTGAGACAGGCCAGGAAGAGGTGGGCAAAACCAACAGCATAGGTACACATTTGTCAGTCAAAAAGTACAACCCAGGATTTTAGTTCGATTAAAAAAACAAAACAACACAACACACCAGACATTTAGAAAGTGAAACAAACTCTAGCTACTTAAAATAATGCAAGAGGATTGAGACCAAAACTTACAAACGTGTTATTTCACAGAAATAGTTGGAGCTGTAAGTTGCCTCTGCAAGTTCTTCTCATGTAGCTAAAAACTGGGCACTTTTATTATTTTGAAGAACTCAGGGCTTTTGCACCACCTGACTGGAAATCATGTCAAGATTTAAGCACCAGGAAACCACACTCTGCATCTAGCAGCTCTATTATTTTCAGCCTTTCCCATGGAGCAAATGCTGATACTGACATTTTCCCCCTCAAATGTAAGCATTTTCCATTTCTCTTGCAAAGAAAGACTTTTTGCCTTAATTACTTCTGCTTTTGACAGAGCTAGCAGGTGTAGTGAGTATTTTCTTCGTTTCAACTAGTTCATTCAAAGTTGAAGACCCAACTGGGAGTTGAAAAAGGAAAGAGCCTCTTGCAATCTTTGAATTAAATGCAGGTGGGAGAAAATGAGGTCTCTGAATTTTAAAGGGGCCAGATTCTCCTTGGCACTTAGGCCTTTTCTCCCTTACATTCTGGCTGTGGCCACTCTTCAGTAAGATGAATACTATCCAGAGTGGATTTTCACAGTAATTTGATATGTTTCCAAAGCCCTTCATTCTTTCTGAAGTTATTAAGGCACATAGTTCGACTGCATGGGTGAAAATACATTTTTACAAATAGAAAAACCTGAAGCTACCACAATTACAACTGGTACCATAAAACAGGATTCAGTCATATTTATATCTAGACTCTGATAGTGACACTTTTTATGCATTAATTGAACACTGTGAGGAAAACACTAACAAATAGTTCAAAAGTAACTTGCTTAGATAATATGTCATCCCCTTGACTCCTAAATTCTAACTTGAGATTAACATCTGCTTTGTATCTGGTAATTAAACCTCTCATTAGGTACCGAATTCTTAAGTTTAATTAGGTGAAAAAAGTTTGTTTTATCAAAAAACCCAAACAAACAAACCAACTAACCCCTAAAAGGATAAAATGTAAGTATTTCAGGGAGAAGCTTTAGCATTTCTTTATTTCTGTGCAGGGATCTATAATTTGACAGTAGATTTGCTGAAGTGCCCTTTCCTGAGTCACCTGCTCTGCTTTGTACAACTCCTGAGTCACAAAAAAATTTCAGAGTTCCTCCACCCTCATTGAAGACAGAGTTTCACTGACAGCAAGTGGCCAGAGCAGAGCCATGTAGCAACCAGATGAACTGGAATATAATTAATTAATTCGACACAGTGAATGATACTAGATTTTTTTTTTCTAGATTGCCCCAATAAACTTTGTAACACCACAAAGCCATAATAATGCCTTTAAAGAAGTACAAGTAAAACGCTGTATAAAAAAAGCATATTTTTGAAAATGTTGCCTGTTTCCAGACAAGTGTATGGCTGCCACAAAGACCACAGTGCAGAGCTCTAGGAGTGCCCTGGAGTCACTTCCCTGGATGGAGGAACAATTTCAGAAGTGAGCCTCACAACTGCCAAATGGAAATCCTGACCTATGGGGCTGCCACTACCAGTGTCAACAGTAAATTAAATCCAAGGAGGGCACAGGGAGAGCCAAACCTCCTGCAAAAGAGCAGCTTCCCCACATCCCTGTGGGGCAAGGGGCCCAAACCCAATTCACAATTGCTCAGGTAGATAAATGAAGATAACTTAAGAGCTGAGAAACTGAGGAGGAGTACAGACCATGCTCCCCCCTGAACCCACACCATGAACAAGTCTTCCATCCATCACTCTCTACCTCCATGCCAGAATATTTAGCATGTTATTTCCCTCCCCTCACTACGTGCAACTACAGGAATTATTTATATGCCAGAAGAAACCCTCATGACTTTATTTCCCCCCCCCACACTTGCTGAATCCACGGAGTAAAGTGACAATCTGGTGCCCTGACATCAATCTGATGGTAGCTGCTACCACGCCACAGAGACATAGTTTATACCACCCCTACAACACCTGCATTTAGTGAGGCAAGAGGAGCTTACTAATTGCCAGAAAAAATCCTCTGAACAGAGCTATTTGTTTCCCAACTCACTGGGCACAGAAAGAAGCTGCATCCATACACACACACTCATTACCCTGGTGCAGCTCTGCCCTGTTCCTCAGCTTCCTTGCTCCCACTGGAGGAGCAAAGCAGTCACCAGCTAATCCAAAAATTTCCCAGACGTATCAGGAGGGTAGTAAACCTAAAATATCCTTGCTTCATCTCCTTCTCCACGTAAACATCTATTTTCAGAAGTGTAGCTTCTATTATTGATCTCTTGAGAACAAATGATTTGTTTTTAATTCTCCCCTCACCACAGCAGTACGTGCACCAAGTAGAAAGATGGTCTATTTAGTAAAGTGCATTCGATGCTATTTCTGAACTCAAGACACAAAAAAATGGCTTGCAAGTTTTATTTTTGCAATAATTTCACAAGAACTCAAGTACCCATTAATTTTTCTGACATTACAAGCCACGCTTTTTCATATCATACCATCATTTCTAGTTAGTTTTCTCTGTGAAGCTTCTCCCTCTCCTCTGTGTTAATGCGTTCTTCGTATCTGCACTCTGATGGGATTTTTGTCATCCTACCTGCTCCCATGTATAGTTTTTCCCCTCAATCCTTCCCTGGATGACAGTTCCTTAGAGCACTTTATGATCTTTGCTACACATCTCAAAAGTTTTGGTTTCTGTTTCTGGTTTTATAAATATACTGGACTGTGTGAAAGCAAACAGAATACATGCAGGACAGGGATGTGAGGGAAAGCATCTTCAAACAATTACAGATGAATATATTATTTCAGACTACAGGACAAACTGGAGAAGGGGAGTGACTCCAGCTGCTGACAGCATCTGTTTCCCTGGCAGACTCCTACTGCAGGATGAGAAACCAACACTTCACACAGATGAGGCCAAACCATGGACACCTTCATGAGTTTGAGTCTCTCCTTTCCAGGCAGAAAAGGCCACCAAGAAAGAAATCCCACAGGCTCCTTCCATGTTTACTTCAGCTTCAAAGTCTACCAAACTTCAGATGTTTGCTTTGCATTGTCAACTGGCCTGTGCCAAGCAGCCACCCCTGGAAAAAGTGACCCACAGCTCACTTTTGGACCCAGACTAATAAGCATCTCATTAAAAGATGACACCAATTTATCTTACTGCCAGCTGTATTAACAACACAGGAACAGTGGTCCAGCACTGCAACAAGTTGAGTGCAGCTGTGAAGAGGCCAAGGAAACACCATCCTCGAACATTTTCAAAACCCAACTGGACAAAGCCCTGAGCAAACCAACCTATTTCTGAAATAAGCCTGACTGAAAGGTGCCTCATACTCAACCACACCCACCCAACTACAGCCTATGTTTTTGCTTTTAATGACAATCTCTACAGAAAAAAAGATACTGAGATCTCTCATTTGACCATGTGAAGCCATTCTGAGACCTCTTTCCTTGAAATGTCACCAATGGGCTCTACAGGAAGGCAGGCATTGAATATGGAGCAATTATAATCAAGTCTGAACTGCCTGAGTTTTCACTCCACTTCCCCTGGTGTTTTTTGCAGCCTTGCAGTGAGCTTTATATTGTCATGGCTACTCTTATAAGCATTTCACCCCTCCTTTAAATCTAATCACATCACAGCTTCGGTAGAGACACACCTTACCAGGTAACTCAGCCACACCTTACCAGGTAACTCAGCCACAGATTCATTTTTAGCTCTAAATCCAAGACATGATTTGACATTCGTCTTTCTTAAGAGACATCCAAGTTTAAGTATTACTCACAACATTTGTTTTGGTCCTCTTACTCTCTCTGGTAGCAGTGAAACGATGGGGCTCTCTCACAGTGTCTTCCAGATTTCAGAGTGCTAAATCACATCTCTCTCACATCCCAGTCTGACATCATTTGTTTCCAAAGGGCAACCAAATCAGCCATGGGGGACCAAGTGCCTGGGGAGCTGTGCTGCTGCACATCCTCAGTGGAATGGGAACTGCTGCCTCTCCGGACCAGAGGTCTGTGGCAGAGCAGCCACTGCACAGAGCAGGGATCAGCCAAGTCCCTGAGGTCAACTTGGTTTGTGTTCAAAAGTGGAAAACAGCCTGTGCAGTGTTGACAGCAGCTCTTCCAGTCTTTCCTTCAGCCTTTAATATCTCATGTTTTATCTAAGCTCCATCTCAGACCCGTATATAGGAATCTCTGGTTAGTTGCTGGATAACAATTGCTCTGGTTGCAGGGAAGAGCTTAAGCAGCTTAGAGAGGCAGCTTTCTGCCTGCCAAAGAAAGGAATTTAGCATGTAGTTCCAAAAGCCTGGTTCCTTATGAACTTGGATTTTGTGTTGACAATGCTCACATCCATGTAGAGACATGGATAGCAAAGAACATCCAACTTTGTCATAACAGGCTCTTAGCATGCCCTTTCTCCTCTCCCTGGCTAATTCCATTAAACTTGTAGTATTCCAGTTATTTTGGAGACACCCTCATAGACACTTGCCAACCAAGTGTGTCTGGAAATTTTTCAGTGGGTTCAAAATATCACTGAGGAGAGAGAGACAGACAAATGTATTTGAACAGGACAACACTAAGTTTTATTTCCATAGCAAAGCAGGCTGAAAAATCTGCCAAGCTCAACCTCCTCAGCTCATCACAATTAAAGACACAGCAATGCTACACTGGCCCAGAAAAACTCATGGTTTAGGCACGTGGGCATGATCACAAAATTCTTTGAGCAACGAGCTTTTAGATAGTCAAGGTTTCCATATTTTCCACAAGTAGCAGCCACAGCACAGAAACCCCCCTGAAATGCACACTGAGAACGCTGCTCAAAGCTCCAACTTCTCTGCAAACTCCGCATTTAGATGAATATTCTACTCTCCTCGAATTGCGTGGTTTGGTGCTACGGGTGTGCTAGGAAGACACAGGCTATTTTAATCTCCAGGCACTTAGCTCAGAGACAACTACTCAGTCAATGTAGGACACCTATCATCTCAGTGCTTCGCTTTAAGCTGCCTAAATAAAGCAGCAGAGCACAGAGTGGCTTTTACACAAGCATGGTGATATTTCAAGCACAGCCCGCCTAGATTATGGGCACACTATCCACAGATAAAACAAACCAAGCCCTAACATGACAGGGCTCAGTGCTCACGTTTCACCACTTCAGTGTTCACACTGCACTTCCCAAACCATTCCCAGGGACCAGAGGCTTCCCATGGAAACAATCTGTCCCCATGGTGAACCACCCCCCCTCCCAGTACATACAAATTAGGAACCTCCAGGTTATTGTGGCTGAAATACCAGACAATACATTCAGTCTAAAAACACATTTATGGGAATTGCTAATAAAATCCAAGTGAAGATAGACATCATTAGAGATCATGTGCTACACTACTGCTTCAAACACTTGAAACAGAGAGAGCAAAGCACCATTACAGTCAATAAGCAAATAAAATACATGGGGCAGTGAAATGATGTAGTTCATTAAAACTATAATAGGTCTCCCCTTTCAAAAAATGTTAAACTATTGCAACACAAAATACAACAGTAGCCAAAACGTTGTGAGTTGTGATCTGAATTATTTTGCTTTTAAGATGCATTAATGAAATCAAATTATTTATGGCCAGTTCAGGCATTTGGACACATCACTTAAGCTACAAGGCAGCTCTAGGAATGAGGTAAAATCACTGTGTCAAATTACCTTCGCTTGTAATACAAAGTACACCAATTAATCACACTAAATACATGTTAGTATTCCAGGCTCCTTTGGTGGCCAGAAGCTGCAAGAGAAGGCAGATTCAGCAGTAGAAGAAAAAGAAAAGGCATTTGTTTCAAATATTCTGTGGCTTGGAAATGGCCAATGAAAAACGTGCAGCCAAAAAACGTGCAGAGGATTCTTAGAAATTTATCCTATATCTTAAGTGATGACAAGCCTACACAGAGTGATAAATCCATTATTTATGGGCTAAGAGATCAGTTGATTGGTGAAAATGGACAATTCCTTTAGGGTCTGACGTTGTGGAGAGAATTTAACCAAACAAACTCTCTGAAGCAGCATTGACTGCACAAAGGAGAAAATGTCTCACGCTCTTATAATTTCTGTGTACTTTGGTTTTGCACTACTGGGTTGCTGAGTGTATCCTGTGAGGACTCACACCTGGTCTCAGAATAAGACTACATGAGGAGATGTGGCTGGGCAGTGGAGGAACCCTCTGGATTATTCCCTATACAGCTGTTTGTAACTTTGAGACTGTGGTGGTGCCTCACCCTTTCACCACTGCCTGAGCACCAGCCTTCATATCTAAGAAATGCATATTTATCTTTCTCTTTCTGTTTCTTTTTTCTTGGGAGGGGAGGGGGAAGTGTAAGGGACATGCTGGTTTCCAAGGCTTGGGGTGATACTGCATCAGAAACACAGCAAGGTAGCCCCAGGCCTGGAGGATGCCACAAGTCCCAGAGGAACAAAGAATCTTCACTTCCTTAGATGAATTCCTTACAGAGCAAAACTAAATTTGACCCAGAAAGTGACCAAAACATGTCTGGTCCAGCAAGCTAATAAGGGTGCTCCAACCCAGGAGAAGTGAAAGATCAGATGGAATTACAGAAAAAAAAAAAACAACCCCGAGTTAATCTCTCAATATGCAAAGTTGATTCCCTGCTGAACTGGCGATCTCTGATCTTAATCACCCCAGCTCTGTCTGACGATATTCTAAGGGAATTGCAGCAGCCAAACTAACATATTTAAGATGAAAAAGGAAATAATTAGTCTTTCTAGTTACTTCCTACAGGGCAGACTTATGCTAAAAAATTAACAAACTAAAATATTTATCAAAGTCAGCTTTCTTCAAGCAACAACAAACTAAAGAGTTAAAAATACCCAAACCAACAAAGCCAAAAAAGCACTCTGAGGTACTCGCATTAAGGCTCATCTATATCTAATCAAAGTGGTTTGAATGAGCTCTCTTTTCACAAACAAGCAGGTGATGTAATTAATTTTCTCCTGAACCTTGAGGTTGTCGAAGAAGAGGATCTGACCTAATACCAGCTAGTTCCTGCTGTGTGCAGAATTGTAATCTCTCCTGCAAACCAGATTTGACCTGGATTCAAGTCAAGAATTTCAAGAGTAAACAGAATAAGGGAGAAAAAGGAATTATAAGAGATGTGAGCATGTTATGCTCTATGCATAATGCACACAAATTTGTATTTGCACCAGTAGAAAATCCAACTGATATCAGATGCACACACCATGCCCAAATACTGAGTTAAGACATGAAGAACTAATTTAAAAATACAGTGGGTTCATGTGTGTACCTACTACATGAACTTTCTTTGTTGAAAATACTATTTAACAGGACAGCTGTAAATGTCCTTAAGCTCTAATTTCCTGATTTTTAACATTAAAACTGTAAAGTCACTTACACATGCCTCTTTTCTTGCACATTTTGAGGACTACAGAGGTAATCACACACATTTTAATTTGAGCTGCCACACTGCATAGCTGTGAGAGTTTATGTATCTGCAGAGATTCACTGTAAAGCTTAAATGTAAATAAACTCATTAATATTACAAGTGTGTGCATACTCACACACAGAGAGGATCATAAGCTTGTAAATAGTACAGGCATAACTGCCTGGAGGAAATACATGGCAAAATAAAACCAAGATGATCCTACACAAATTTTAATTTCTTTTGTTTTTTAGACACCTTATAAAACAAACAAACTCATGTCATGCTGGAAGCTTGTTCACAGCTATGTCACACCCTTAGAAAATTCTCCAGGCACAGCCATATTCAAACTCCAGCAAGCTTTTCCTTTTACAGTTGAAGTGATGTGTATTTTTTCACTAAAACCAGTCAACAGGTTGCACCTGGGCTTCTAAAAGCTCTATTTGCTCCAGACACAGCTCTATAAAGTTCCAAGATTTCTTTCAGCTGAAAGTCTTGGACATATGAGGAGACACAGAGAAACAAGGCTAGCCCAGAGACGTAGGGCAGCCCTGCCCTGCTCCTACCCTTCCCAAACCCAGTCAAAACACCCAGCCACATGCAGGCTCCTGGCTCTGCTGCTCCCAGTCACCACCCTCCCAGGCTCAGCTCACCTTCAAGGGGTAGAATCTTAATTTTCACCTGCCTAAAGCATCCCTTTCCACGTGCGTCCCACAGCCTGTCAGCCTAATTTCCGTGTTACGTGCCCAGAGACAGCTGTGAGAACACTAAGAGCACAAAGCAAGAGTGAAAGAAGTCTATAAAGGCTTGCAGAAAAAAAATGGAGACAACACAATCACCATCTTGCCCAAGTGGCATCCTCAGCCACCATGCTCTCAGCTGAATAAAAACATGCAAAAACTCAAACAGCAACAAAACCAAGTCCTGAACAAGTTAACAAGGGCACCAGAGCAAATCAGGGAAGGCATTTACCCCAGCCACACATCCATAAGCACACATCAGCCTTCCAGAGCACCTCGAAAAGGACCACCACTCCCCAGCCCACCCCAAGGAAACATTTTAAAGGATAAGCCACCACCAGCACAGCCCCAGTACAAAAATCCAACTTACCAATACAAGTAATAGGCTAAAGCCAGGGCAATGAGCGTAGCGCAGACTCCAGCTAACAAGCATGCACCTGACTGGTTTACCAACATCTTCCCGGTTTGTTATCGATTAATAAACAAACAAACAAAAATAAAAAGAGGAGGAGAAACGGAACGGCAAAAACGCGCGATGTGAGTCTTGGCTAGGAAAGCAAATCAGCCTTGACACGGAGGAGGGATTATGGTGACAAAAGCACATCAAGGTAAATCTGGAAGTGCTTCAGCTACTCAAACTGCCCGCTCAGCGGCCCGAAAAAACAGCTGGGTGTCCTCTCCATGACATGGCTTTGTGAAACGCTGAAGCAAAAGAGCCCCTCTTACCTCAAGGATGAAGGCATGAATGGGGCAGAAGTGGGCTAATATTTAAAACAGGTAACACCGCTCAATAAATATTAGAGTCAGGTGGTGTTGCTGACAAACCAAGCTTTTGCTCTAATCCAGTAAGCTCCTTACAGGAAATTACCAGGCTACAATCGACTGGATTCGCTCGCGTGGTCGTGCGTGTGCTCAGCACTGACACTTGACACTTTTTGTTTCTGCACTACCTGACGAAAGATTTTAACAAAATCTCGATTTTAGCACCAAGGAGCCTCCTTTACAGCCCCCAACAGATGACAATGGCGCTTCCTCTCTCTTCTCCCTGCTCCAGAATCAGGGCTTTGGGAGAGCACTGGGCAGGCACAGCCCAGGAGTTTGGTTAACAAAAAGGAGATATCGGAGCAGGGAGAGAGGAGAAATGAGGTGACAGCAGCTACACCCTGTGCAGGAACACGCTGCTGCTGGGGCCCACCCAGATGCTCTGCACCACGATCTGGACAGTTCAGATAAAGAGAGACTTGAGGGCACATCTGTACAGAGACGCGACAGTCGGACTGAAGAGTGATTCCAGTTCAGCAACACAGACCTCTGTGAAGATGCAGCTTTCACTGGCATAACTCACCTGGTCAGAGTTAGGCCTCTAAAGAAACAAAATCCATCCAGCTAAAATGCCAAAGAGAAGTTCAAGTGATAGCCACAGCCCCCTAACACTCCCCTTCTCTGACCAAACTTTAGCAGCAGAACTACAGACAGCAAATGCATGGTGCAAGTCCTTCTTGAACCCTTGGCTGCCCTGGAAGTGGAGTCACATTAGAAGATTTCAATAAAGTTGAAAGAGGCAGTATAAAACCACTTAAGATGCAACAAACAAAGTTTTTACAATCAAAGAAACAGGCGGTGCATGGAATTATTTGGCCAAAAAGGCAAAAAAAAAAAAAGGAGGCTGTGAATTTTAAAGTCATGCACAAATAGGAGCTTTTATCTGGTTTAACAGAGCTGGGTGGAAAAAAGAATGTAAAAGCTGCCTCTGAGTTTAAAGCACACACAAATGAAATACAACATACTCCAGAAAGTGTGGTGAATAAGGGTCCAGTGGAAAACCAGGACAGAAGCATTCATGAAAGGAATATTTCAGGTGCTCTCCATGTACCAAGTCAATAGATCCTCCTGCCCTCTTACATCCTGCACAAAGTCCAGACCTTTTTCAACCTCACCTATAGCTCAACCACATTTCTCAAGTGACTGCAAGATAAAAAGTCTTACTACTTATCTACATCTTTGTCAGTGAAGGAGATAGCTTGCAACTAAATTCCTTGCTTAGGAATAATCAGTTCCCGTGGGCTCCAAAGGAATTTTTATTGACTGTGCTCCCCAGTCTCATTTTGAGACTGCTCACATTGGTTCTGTTCTCAATTGGAGAAATAAGGTTATATCAAATTACATCAAAATAAAACCCAAAGTCCAAGAGACAAGCATACACACAATTCAAAGATGACAGGAGGGTTTCAGACATGCAGAGTCACTAAACTGGCACTTGCAGTGTTTTCAGAGGTGAAGCTCAATCACCAGTTTCCAGGACTGCTGATCAATACTTTTCCAATGCACAACATTCATTACAGAAAATGCACATAATGGATTATGACTGGGCACAGGACAGCATCGTGATTTTTTTAAACGAAAACAAAACCCAAAGTAGCAATTATCAAGAGCCCTCATTTGGAAAAAAAAATAATTACGATATTGGAATAATTGCCTATATTTGGAACAAGGCTTACTTGGTATTTCTATTATAAAAGCTACTCTAAAATTACAGTGCTGGTATTCAAACAGCAATTTTATAATACCAGCTCTTACATAACAAACAGAAAAGGAGTTATCTAACAGAAGCCCTATTAGTACAAAGTTATTTGAGTAATAGGCCTCTTGCAATGTATAAAATAGATCAATGTTATGTAATTAGAAAATTCTGCCAATCTTAGTCTCTGATGATTAAGAAAAAACCTCAGTGGTGTCTACTCATCTCTAAGACTACATAAAATGCTCCTCTCCATTCCAAGTGGTTGAATTTTCAAGACAAATGGGAATTCATCCTTTGTATTCAGATAAAAATAAACTACAAAAGAAACTTCAGGAGTGTTAAATGCATTTACACACCGAGCTGTGAAACCTAGGGAGCCACCTGCTAGACAGATTGGGCGAATCTGGAAAATGCTTTGTGGCACAGGCCCATCACTTGTTAAAACAGGGATGCAAAATAAAGGGTGAACAAAAGAGTCTCACCTGCAGATAAGCATTCTAGGGAGAATGTGATACTTTGCTTTCTGAATGGAAAATTATGCAGGAAAAAAAAAAAATAAAGCCTCAAACATATGACAGAAAGAGCCAGCCAGGAGACATCTGTCTGCATGCAAATGTGCTGTGGCTGAACAAGAAGAAGCTTCTGACTGCTGCTACACAGAGTCTCAGCAAGTACTGTATTCATGCCTGCAAGCCCTGCCCAGGTTCAAAGCTTTCCTTTGAAGTACTGAGCACTAATTGGGAAGAAATGGAAACTCTGTCTTTCAAGAAATGCTGAGCTGCTTTAAATTTCAGGTATAAAACACTACCTTCTGCAGAGGGGGAGCAGTGTGATTTGCAGTAATGCAGGATCCCTGGTGCAAATGAACAGGCAGGGGCAAGAAAGCTCCTGGGGCTGTCTGGTGACAAAGCCACCACCTCCTGAATCAGTGTGTCCATGGGCAAAGCCACCACCTCCTGAACCAGTGTGTCCATGGGCAAAGCCACCACCTCCTGAACCAGTGTGTCCATGGGCAAAGCCACCACCTCCTGAGAGCCAGCTCGGAGACACACGCAGGACTCAGCACATCCCCTTTGTTCATTTATGCCACGTGCCTCTGCTCCAGAGTTTGCTACCATGAGCTGTACTGCCAGGATGGAAAGCATTAAATAGGATTATTTATTATTTTTATAATTATTAAATAAATAAGATGAACATGGTAAAGCAAAGGCCTCAGGTGACACCAGAGCTATCCACAAGCTGTGGAAATCACAGGTGCAAGACTGAGAAGAGACATCAGGAAAGTTTTCCCCTGCCAGTGCTCTGCTATACTAAGCCTAAAAAATCCCCAGAAGAGCATTTGCATGATCTCACCTACAAATGTACCTCCAAAGTGGGAACTGCTCACAACTTAGCAGCAATGGAGAAAGGCAGCTCTAAAACTAAGAAGCAGAAAACATGCCATGCAATTTTGACTTTATAGCCCCTCAGTCTTCCTGACAGATCTGTGACAATTGAGAAAGACCAACCAGCCTTCTGTCACCAGACTGACATTTGTCACATGGACAAATACATCTCATCAATACATTTCTGTACAGGAAGACTATGTTTTAACCATCAAATTTTCCATGGTATAATCCACGATGAGGAACGACTGAGGGAGCTTGGGTTGTTCAGCCTGGAGAAAAGAAGACTCAGAGGTGACCTTATCATTCTCCACCTTATCACCTGAAAGGTGGCTGTAGTCAGTCAGGGGGGGATTGGTCTCTTTCTCCAGGCAGCAGCTGACAGAACAAGACGACACAGCCTCAAGGTGCACCAAGGGAAATTTAGATTGGACATCAGGATAAAGTTTTTTACTGAAAGAGTGATAAAATTCTGGAATGGTCTGCCAGGGGATGTGGTGAAGTCACCATCCCTGGATGTGCTTAAAGAATGATGGGATGTGGCACTCAGTGCCATGGTTTAGTTGAGGTGGTGTTAGGGCATGGGTTGGACTCAGTGATCTTGAAGGTGTCTTCCAACCTGGTGATTCTGTAATCCTGGAAGGAGACAGAGGCCATGTGGAAAGGGAGGGAAGACAAAGGTCACCATTCTTCCAAATCCATCTGTTTCAGATCTTCATCACAGGGGAAACAGAGAAGCAGAAATACTAACCACAAAAGTAGGTGTACTGCTGAGCGACTGTCACTGAGAAAGCTTTGGATAAAACCCACTGTTCTGCAGTCAAGAACAGGTAACAGGTGAAAATAATGACTTCAAAACACAACAGATACACAACAAAGCAATTCCTCAGTGAGCTGAACTGGCACACTGAATTACAGTGGATGGGGAGCTGGATCCTGCTCAGTGCATTCAAACTGCCCACACAGGTCACGGGGCAGTTCCCCAAAGGGGAACAAAAGCAAGACAAAGAAGAGCTGTAAAGCAGGGCAGGGACCCACACCACTCCCTTCCTCCTTGTTTGGGATCCAACTTATGCTCCCTTGGATGTCACCCTGACTGCCATCAGCAGCATGTTCATTCCTGAACAAGACATCTATTCTTCTTTTGGATTATTTCACTGACAAATGTTTCACAAAGCTGTTATCAGCCTGAATCCATAAATACCCCTGTGGCCAGATCTCTTTTTGCATATACACAAAAGCAGGTATCTTCCTAAAAAGATAGACCAGACTTATCAAGCTGACTGATAGCAAAAACAAATATATGCTGAACAAAGTTTTATTCTTCTGTGTTTTCTGACAAGGTCACATCAGCCTTTTCTGGTCTCAAATACCAATATTGGCAGCAACCACACACCACAAAACATCTACACTGACCTCCCCACCCAACAATAAAAAAACCCCAAACAAGCTACCATAAAAAGAAAAAAAGCCTTCTCCTGTGTAAATCTGAAGATCACATTTTGAACACAATGCTGAACTGCATGTGCATAAATGAGCACTTCTCCATGTGGTGAAATCTTTATAAATTACAACCAGAATTCTTTACAAATGTGGTATCCCACAATTAAAAAAAATAGCTTATAAGTGGGAAGGCTGTACATTGTTAAAGTTCAGGCTTTTGTTGGCAATTCAGCTGGGAAGCTAAACAACAGCCACTCTGTAAATAGCCCATCTGTCTTCAAAATCCATGTCAGACAAAAACCTGAAAAGAAACATCTACAGCTCTCACCTTTTCTTAAGATCTCCCATCTCCTGGTGGCTTTGGCATTCTATTGCTAAATAGGCCTCTAGCAGGATATATAGTTAATTTAAGGCATTCTGGATTCTGCAGAGCAGGGGACCCTTCCGTGGTAGCACAGAGTCTTTGAAAGATGCTGCCAACAAAGATCACAAATCCAGGACTGGTCAGCACCGTCACAATTCAGTTTCTCTTGTTCAGCTTCTTCTGAACAGTGGCCTTTTAATGCAATGCTTGAGAGAGACATGACCTAAATACCCTTTTACTGAGGGCTGCAGGAATCCTGGGAATGACTGCCCCACTAGAAATCCACGCTTGCTTTCCACCAGCAACCTTGCACATGTTGTTCCACAGCTGATAATGAAACTTCAGGAGTTTTCACAGATGCTCTCTTCTCTCTTTATCATTGTCTCATGTAAACTGGCTCTGACAGACCCAGACAAAAGGACATTAAAATATTCTGCCACTCTGAGCACTTTGTCAGCCCTACAAGTGCCACAAATACTGATACTAATCTGACCACAGGAGACCTCTCAGTGATCACTGCCCAAGTCAAGCTGCCTGTTTGGAAATCTCTACATGTCCATACATTCCTCTGCATCTCTCCCACTTCCATCAGACACACAAAATCACAGAAGCAGAGGTTGTTTCCTGCTGGCACAGTTATAAAGCCCTGGAAGAAATGCAGAATGTGAAATTACTGGTATAAAAGTGAGCACCCATTTCTCTTGGAGCTTGCAGTGTTTCAGAACTCCCCATCACTTGAAAAATTAGAATCTAATTAGTAAAAATAGGTGTTCACTGTACCAAAGCCTCATATTCAAAAGACCCTATGAGCCAAATTCAAATTATGGATGTCACCCCTGCTAGCTTGGCACTGCTCTTCAAAAGCTCCTCAGTCAGGCTGAGTAGTGGTTTGAGAAGGAGCATTTATGCTCTTATGATTCATTTTTATCTGCCAGAATAACCCTCAGCTCATCTGCAGTTATATGCCAAAAAAATCAGATATTCAAGGATATTATAAACTGCCTGCAGTTCAGTGCAATGTGTTAATATAGGACACATTTATAGACAATGAGTCCAGCAAACCAGGCTAGCTTCATTTAAAATAAACAAACATACAGCCCACTCTAATTACCAGAACTAATCTAAAAGAATCAATATTTCTCCAATCAAGACATAACAAGAACCTTCATGCTATGTACTCAGCAATGTATAATTGCTTCTTTTTTTTACCTTTACTGTAGTAAATCAGATTTCAGAATAACTGGAATACTTGAAATTCCACTGCATTAATCAGAAGTATTTTTCTGTAAGTAAGTTCATTGCTTCCAGGCAGCTGGGAGCTTTTTCCATGCCTGGTTTGACAGACTGCTCACAAGTCTCTACTCCCAGGCACTACTAGCGGCTCGCTCTAAACTCATGCTTAAGGTCAGCATGTCCTCAAGGTTTGCTTGTATAACTGCTTTTACAGTTATTACTCATCTCACATTTGTACCTACAAGATATATCTTAAACTAAACTGTTGGGTTTGGGGGTTTTGTTTAGGTTTGGTTTGGGTTTTGAGGTTTTTTTTTTTCAATTTTGGTTTAGAACTCTTTCTCAAGTAGGTAATTTCTGTAGACATTGCCTCACCCTGCACTGAGCCTCTTTCTCTCTGTCCTTATCCTTACATCCCACAGGAGCAGGGCTTGTTCTGCTTTCAGAGGGGTGTCCTTTATCAGCCATTTTCAATCACAAATGTATTTGGTTGCGCAGTCTTTAACTCCTCAGTCTCAGGCTGATTCACTCTTGAGCATCACTTATCTCATTAAACTTGAATACCACAACCAAGGAGGGGAGGGAGGCCCTCTCCAGAGAGAGACACAGGTTCAGAGACACAGCAAATGAAACCTTGAATCAAAAGTGGCCTTGCTGCTGAAGCACAACAATATTGTCCTGAAACACATCCTGTGACAGTGTTTGTATTTAAATAAGTCCTTTCTGCTGCTTTGGAAAGCAAAGGTCCTGAACGCGTGGCCTTCGCAGCTAACACATCTGAAAACAATTGCTCCTACAGCAACACTGACATTTTCAAAACAATTATGAAAGAGTAAATGCCATTACGGCTTCCAAGAAAGCACTTTCAGTTTGGATTTTTTTTTTTTTCTTCTCAAAATAAGCATCCCCAGCAGATAGAGTCTGGTCCTTAAGTTCCACCAGCGGATACCCTCAGCTGGGAGTGGATCCTGTGCTGGCCCAGAGCAGTGACCACCGTGGCAGGGCTGAACAGTGCTGGGTTCCAGCCATAAATGTTTCCAGCATTGTTCATCAAGGCTGCTCTTTCCCTGGGAAAGAGGCACAAAGCTTAATGGGGTGCAGTTTTTGAAGAGCAGGAGAACTGAGTGCTACAGAAAAAAACCACTGTCATGTTCCCTTCCTCCAAATAAAAGGTACAACGACTCAGTGCCTTATCTATTAAAAACAGATAGGGGAGAACATTACTTCTGCAAGTTTTGCAAAACTGACTCTGCCTCAAAACCAGACCACACCAGAGTAACAGCAGGGATCGTATCTCCAGGAGCAGCTTTTCACAGCATCACTCTGCCAGTGAACAGGCCTCTGTCTTACAGGCTTTGAAACCTAACCACAGCCTCCACATTGGTAAATTAAGTATGAAAACAGGGACTGTAACTGGCTTTCCAATATACTTCACATTTCTTATTGCCTGAACTATAGAAACTCTTGAAACTGTGACTACCATGACTGCTTTTGTGAGCTGCTTTCAGATCTAGCTTGATGGATCCAGAGATTATTTTGTTTTCCTCTTTGTGGTCACAACTAAGTTTATATGAAAATTGACTTTTCCAGCAATTTCTACAAATTATAACACTGACAAGTCTGAGAAAGATAAATCTCCCCAGGAAGACACACAATAGGGACAACAGCAGCAGATTACAGATCATAGAATCACAGGATAGTTTGGGCTGGAAGTGACCTTAAAGATCATCCAATTCCAACTCCCCTGCCAAGGGCAGGGACACCTGCTTCTACCCCAGGCTGCTCAGAGCCCCATCCAACCTGGCCTTTAACACTTCCAGGAACAGGACATTCACAACTTTTCTGCACAGCCTGTGCCAGGGCCTCACTACCCTCACAGGGAAGAATGTCTTCCCAATATCTGATCTAACCCTACTCTCTTTTTAGTTTGAAGCCATTCCCCCTCATCCTATCACTCCAGACCCTTGTGTAAATAATCTCTCTCCATCTTTGCTGCAGCCTCCCTTTAGGCACTGGAAGGCCACAATAAGGCCTTTTCCAGGTGAAGTGAACAATCCCAGTTCTCTCAACCTTTCCTCACAGGGGAGGTGCTGCAGCCCTCTCATCATCTTGGTGGCCTCCCCTGGACAATCAAGAAGGTGAAGGCTGAAGGAATTATTCAGGGGGTTATTCAATACATGCAGCTTCCAGCATGGCCATTCACTTCACTCAGAACACTTAATTTCTGGATTATTCCTCATTTCAGGTTCTAGTGACCCAAGACAAGACCCCTGGGCAGCACCACACAAGGGCACAGGTAACAGGCCTGGCAGCCTGCAGGGCTGCACATGAGAAATTCAGATTTTCTCTTCTCTGAACAGAAACAGAGCTTGAGAATTCAAGAGGTGTCACAATTCAAAATCTTGCTCCCCCCCTCCCAGCATATTTTAGCTTCTCAGTAACTCATCAATGGCCTTTTCAAGCCTCACGCACAAAGAAGAAAAGCAAAAATTGCAGCCATGTAAGTTGAAAAGTATCCTACAAAACAGCAAATGCATAAAATAAAATGCTTTCTTGTGTTTCTGGGGCATTGCTCCTACACCAGTGTCAATGAGCCCAGGCAAAAAGATTTTGCACAACCAGTTTTGAAAGCAGCTAGTCACCATGACACTGGGACAAGGCTGCTTTAATGAATCAGCCTACAGGGTGTCCCTCCACACACCAAAGCTGCAGGCAGTCAGCCAGGTTCAGCTGCAGTAGCTAATTTTTGGGGGTAAAATTTTTGACCCAAGAATATTTTGGGCTTGCAGGAAGTGTCTGTTTGCCCACCTAATGAGCTGGGATCAATGCTTTCGCTTTCTGTAGAGCAGGAAAATGTACATTTTAAAGGGATGTAGCTTTGGACAGGGTCAATACATGCCTTGAACACAGATTGTGGCTGATCCAGTACATGCTGCTTTATGAATCACAAATCTTTGAGAAATATCTCACAGAAATCAACATTTTAGGGAGACTGCTTGTCCTACAATAGACCTTGAAAGGTGATAGAACAGTAAAGCAATAATTCAGGTCTTTGCAAAATCACCTAGATTAAATTATTTTCTTCCAAAAAAATCTACTAATAGCCTATGGAGGGGCAGGGTATCAGAGATCATAATTAAAATGTCAACATCTGACACTAACCACAGGTTTTAAGATCCTGTCCTGAGAAAAAACTGTTCTGCTGCTGTGTCAGTGGGGTCTCAGCAGCTTTCCACTCTCCCTGTCACTGCTTGTAGGACAGACTACAAAAAAAAAGGCAAAAGGTAGGAAGTTTGCTGATATACTTCACACTTTCAAACCTGGTTATTGGATAAAACTTAAAGATGTTCAGATTAAAGGTAGCCTAAGATGACCCCAAGTCAGCATTGATGAGATTTTTATGAACCCCATAAAGGAGGTCCTTCAAGCACTGTAAGGGCACAGTTCCGCTTCTTCTACATTTAAGGAAGGAGGAGACATTAAGTATTTCTAGAGTCCCATGGAGGTTTATTTGTGGCTAAATCTCTGCTGCAATGATTAGCAACAGATACAGCATACACCAGACAGCAGAAGCAACAAGCTCAAGTGCTGATTTCTTTCCTAAACCAAAATGCTCAGAGTGGGAGACTTCTGACGCCTCTCCCAGCAGTTCATGCAGCTCTATGAAAAGAACAGGATTTGCACGCCCATTTTTTTTTTTCCAAAAGCATACTGCTACAGACAAAACGCAAATACAGAAACGTGGGGGAAGATTTCTTTCTTACCACCACCACTGGGGACCACTTCTGGCACCTGGCAACACTCAGAGCAACAGGAGAATCCCCATCTCCTCCCTCCAGGGAAGTACCACTGCTTATGTCTCAAGAGATTTGCTTTCTCATTTGCCTATAAGCAAAAAAGACATTCTCCAATGAATGAAGGTAAAAATGTTCTGTTTAGAAGCAGAATGCAGTGCAAACAAGCAGCTGACAATCCAGGTAATGAATAACTCAAACACTTCTTACTAAAATAATGAGCCTTTTTTTCTTTCTCTGAAGGAAAAAAACCCTACCAGATCCTTCTTCACATATATATTACTACACTCAGCTCCACAGGTACCAACTAGTATTGCTTTCAGAGGGACTAACTGGCGCATATCTATGACATTAAGAGCAAGTGTTAGAAATTTACCATTAATAGTGAAATTGCAGCTTCTATTCAGAAAGGAGCAAGGGCTTGCATACACAAAAACTAGCCTACTTTTCCTGGCTTTACTAATCAGCATAACAAAAGGTTATTTTATTTCTCTTACCTCCAAACCCTGTCTTGAGAGAAGTTACTGAAAATGAAGCAGAAGTAATTATCTGCTCTCAGAACACACACTTAATCCCTATATTTTATTAAGAGTGTTTTTTATGATCCTGAAGCAATTAAGCTAATCATTATTTAATTTTAGATTACTGAACTGGAGATTTACTCCAGACACAAGCTCACTTTCCACATAATTTAGTCTCGGTAATTAGAGATGTACTTTACCCAGAGGTGGCTTGTTTAAAGCATATTATCTAATTTCACAAGCCTCACACCATGAAAGTTTCATGCAGAAATCTACAGCCAAAACTTTGAAAATGAGAAAACCCCTAAAGACACTCAGATTTAACAGACTGCAAACCTGTTTTTCCTTAAAAAAAAAAAAAAAAGAAAAGAAAAAAATATTCTTCAAACATGTGCCCGGAAAGTTTATGTATCACAAAAGCTAACATAAAGCATTTCTACAACCCACCACTCCTTTAGCAAGTTGTTGGAACTAAGAGTGCTCCTCTCACACAAATCACTTCATTTATAACTTATTTTAACCAGGATGCAAAGTCTGCAAATATAAATGTTTTATTAGGAGCCCAGCAGGCACCTGCCAAGGGATGTAACCAGTGATAAAATCTTCAGACACTTACAGACTTCTGTGACAATGTTATCAGAGGAACAGAAATGGGACCAGGCAGGTCGTTTCACACTGTACACACTGACCCTGGACATGATGCCATTGGAAAACTGCTCAATTCCAAACTACTTCAGCCAAAATTGTGCTGTAGAAACCAAAGTGTACTAGGAAACATCAGTTACCCTGGTAGCTCCTACCCACCCAGCTCAGTTTTAGCTCTGCAGACAGTTAATGCCAGTCCATCCAGGCTGGGACATTGTCCAAGGCCAGTTTGATGTCAAGACACATATCCTGGCTTTTGGAACAAATAATCTGCTGCTGCTGCCACTGAAGAGAGGGAGAACAGATGACCAGGCAAACATTCGGGAAATATACGCTGGGTTTTAGGCAACATTTTGTCTTCTAAGTTGTCCAACAAAACCAACACATGCAACTGCTCCACACTCAATGAGAAACCAGGTGTATTCAAAACTCTAAAAATGCAGAAGATGCATTTTAAATCTTTCCATTTCAAGACTGTAGTGCCAATACTTCTATGAACCAGTTTGACTTGTCACATATAAGAAAGACTACAGAACTCATCAACAGCATGAGATTTCAGCAAAGACTGACCAAGAAGAATCAGAACATGAAGCTATAAAGAGATCATAATTGAACAGGTTGGTTACAGAGAGTTCACTCAAAATAAATACAAGTAAGTCTCAGCTATCTGGATATTCAAACATACTTTTCCATGTGTTATCACATTAAAAGTGTAAACTTGGAGACAGAAGAATTGTGACAGCAGCAAAGATTCTGCCCACAAGAGATGGTGCCTGACAGCACAGAAATAAAAAGCTGCAGTCTCCTTGGAAGTTACTGATGAAAACACAAACCCCAACAATCAGTCTTCTGGTTCATTTTTAACTGATTAGTGGCTTGCATACAAAAAAAAAATAATTATGGCAGCTGATGACAAAGCTGGGAAGCAATGTGAATATGAAGGTGCAGTGAGATGTTAACACCACAGGCACCATGGCCATAAAGACTGGAGCCATAGGACTGGGATGCAATTCCTCCTCATAAGACAGTAGAGATAACAATTAAGAAGGGAAATAAACCACTTCAGGAAAAAAAGGCTGCTGAAACCAGAACAAACAGGTATCAACTGGTCAAGAGTAAGTTCAGGCTTGAACCTTTCAGAACATCAAAGCTCTGGGAGCAGTTTTTGGTGACAATAAACGTACATGCTTAAGGAAGCCCTATTATGACACATTACCTGCTTTCCTTAGCTCCAACCATTTTTGTAGCTGTCCATCTAAATATTCACCAAAGGGTCTATGAAAGTATCACCAAAAGCAGCTGGTTCAGGTCTCAGTGCTGGTGAGGGAAGCTGGTACTGTGAGCTACACAGTAACTGGGGGAAGCTGGTTTACAGGCTAAAGTATAAAAAATTACCATGACATTCCTGCATACCCTTATGACAAACAAATACTGTTAAATTTAAAATAACAACATTAGCCATTTTGTTTTCATTAAAATCCACACATGCAGCTATGGCAATAAAAAGTGTTCATTAAAACATCTCAGCAAGTCACGAGCACTACTGCATCCTGCTTCCCATTATCCCACAACAAAGGGATCCTTAAAACCAATGCAATACAAGTCAAGCTGCTCCTTGCAACAAGCACATTTCTCTAGCCTTGAAGCAATTCTTGAACACTCCCTCCATGGGCTATCAAAGGGATCTTTGCCTTTTTCACTGCCTGTGTACAGCAACTCTCATGGAGACATTTTACTAAAACTGATAAAACTGAGGTCAAAGTTCCCAGAATGAAAGAGTGCAACTGGTAAGAGAATAATTTCTGGTTCAAGATTGAAGCACAGCAGCATTATGCAAGAGAACAGGATCTGAAAGCAGCTTTGGTCTGGCAGTGTTTATTGTACTGGTGCCTGCTAAGAGGTACTTGAGCCCCAAAGAATGAGACAGAAGCTCTTCCCATTTAAGATCCTCATCTTGCTCTTGAAAAAAAATCTATTTATATATATAAAAAAAACCACACCATGTACTGGACACTGCAAGCTGTACCAAATTGCTTTTCTGATGTCTTCAAAAATGGAACAAACAGATTTAGGCAGTACATTGATGATAAGAGTCACATTTAAGCACACACATACAAGTATTTTTCCATTTCAAAACAGTCCTGTAATTAAATATAAATGTGCACGCACTTAAACACTTACACAGTATCTTGCACTGAATTCAATATAACCTTCAAACCCATGTTTCCATTAGCTACTTTGTGATACCACAGCTCTGAGAATATTCGCAGTGCTCCAACATTCAAGACATACAAGACTCAAAAGTGGCCACGAACAATTCTATCTTCAGCATCGCCTCACAAGGAGAGCATTTCATTTCTTTTTATTTCCTCTGCCCCTTCTTTCCCTCTTCTTAAATAATTTATTAAAACTACTGAAAGTATTTTCTGGTCAGCTTTCTTCCTCACTACAGGAAGTACCACTGCCTTTGAATCCCTGGTTCCACAGCTTGGTTCCCTCTCTAAAGGCCACCTTCTATATAATAACCTGATGTTGACAGAATAATGTCAAGAAAAAGAAGGGGGGAGGGAATGATAATGTATTTCTAATCACAAGTTAAATTTCTCCCTAGACAGAGAAGCTGATTTCATGGCATGCCCCTCTCTCAATGTCTTTTGGAATCATCCATCACTGACAGAATGACTTCAAGAAATTCCTTCCTGCTACCATCCTGCAACTGTGACCATCACCTCTGAGAACGAGAGCCTCTAAAACTAAACACTTCCTTAAAGATTATTGCAAATTATTGACTTGAGAGTGCTTTCAGAAAAAGAAGTCTTCAGTCAGAGTAGGAAAAACAGAGAAGCTGTTGTTAAGTTTTGACAGATGTACTACAATCAGTCAGAAGTGGTTTCCCCCCCTCATAATCCATGACTGACCTCTGAACCTTCTTGCCACGGCTGTCAGAGGTGGTGCAAGGAGAGTGAAAAGAGAACTGGAATCCTGAATGACACAGAAATGACAGAGCAAATACCAGTCACCGTGTTGACTGTAAATCCTTTAGTAAGGAAATCCATTATAAGCCAGACTACTGACCTAGATGGACCCGTGACAGACAAATTCTTTCCTTTCCAAAATAGAAATTAGACCTCTTCAGCAAACAAAGCAATTCATTTTCCATTGCAACTTGCAACCAGACCCTTCAGTTTTGAGCTTCCCTCTAAGACCAGATAAGCAAGAATGAAATGGGTGAATGTACCTGGGGCCTCATAACTCCACAAAGTTCTGTGTTCACTCCCCAAGAAAACTTGAGCACCAGCAGCCCATCAGTTCCATCTAACCCTGTCCCTAACCATGTGGAGCCGGGGCTGTGATGGATGAGCATCCTGGAGCAGGTTCAGCTGTGGCAGCCTAAAACATTACTGCCCTCTCTTGTCCATCCCAGCCTTCTGCCACTGCTCCATAGCCTGCACCTCAGCTGCTCCAATCCACAGCACAGAGCATCTCTTTAACCCTCTGATGAAGGTGGCTTCTTATCATGACTCTCATTTATTTCTTACAGGCAAACTGCACTGTAATTTTCCAGCTGTGAACTGCTGGGGCTGAAGCAGCTGCACATGGTCCTTCCTGCAGTGGCTGGCAACACCTGGAGGAGGATGCCTGAGGTCATGGCAGCAGGGTTGCTACCCAACTCTGGGCCAAGTTGAAGAGGTTGAATTATTCTTGGTGAAAGAGGCTGTAATTCTCCTGCTGCTAGAGACCAGAAGCAAGGTAAGACCTCAGCAAGTTAACTCAGTATAGCACTACAGTGCTGGAAAACTTTCATCTCACTCTGAGACAGCATTTCAAACATGGGAGAGGAAACCATGGTCACATGAAAATGAAGCTGGGAAAGACACAGCTGCCCTACACAACCAGGCTAGAACATCTCTGAACCAAGGAAAGCATGCCCTGTCCTGGGAAATGTAATCCCAGATACAGTCCAGGTTCACTCCCAAGAGTAAATTCTTACAGCCTGGTTACGTCTGAGGTTTTCCCATGACTTATCCCTGATTAAAGGCCTACATGAAAAATAGCATGAGAGAGTAAGTGTTAGAGGGGAATTTGAGCAGGCTTAGGCAAGGTTTCTCCATTTCCTTGTGTTTGGGAATGCTTGGGGGTTTAGCTGGGTTTATTAATGAAATTTAAATTGTGAATAAATCTTGAATGTTGATGCAAGCTCATCCGTGCTTTATACAAGAATTGCCTAAGCTGACTTCTGGGAAGAAGGCAGCTCTGAAAAAGGACCTAAATTACTTTTTAAATGACCATTAATTGTACACACTTTTTTTTTTCTTATTGCCATATATAATGTACGTCTGTCGTGTTCAGGTGAATTCCAAGGATTGCCTTACTCTTTTAAACCCTGGAATACTCTTTTGCTGAGAGTAAGTCCATTATAGAAAATGTTTATGGCAACAGCAGAACACAGAGCTATGTAAAGCACAGCCTTCCACAGAAACAAGGAGAGGTGCTGTAATCAGCACTTAAATACTACAGAGAGAGGCCTGAGTGGCCTGAGTGTGGGACACATGCACAGGAATGATCTGCAGGGTAAGGGATAAGCTTAGCTTCCTAATTTCTCCTCCTCTTTCACTTTTTCTTAAAGAACAAACAAACAAATCAGTTGCAAACATCCTTCACTCATTTCCTCTGGCTGCCCTTTGTAACAGCACATGCCTTCCACTACAGTGATCCTCTGCCACCTTCATCTTGTGCCCTGCCCCAAAACCCTGGGGCTGAGGGTCCCTGAACTGCCCCCAAGTGCTGCACCAGCTCTTCTCCTATTGCTGTGACATTTTCTTTCGTGTGCAGTAGATTTATTGGCAGCTTTTAGAGCTGTAGGTCTTTAAGTGGACTTCAGTCAGGAAAAAAAACAAATCCTAAACACAGTTCTTCATAATGACCCAGTAACGAGAAGCAATTGATCATTAACTTCCATGCTCTGATCTTCCACAAGCAGACTTCCCAGTTACTCCAAATGAATCATTTCCTTAGGAACTCTCAGGCAAAGGTAACAGGAAGGAGCTACCTTGTGGGATTTGAGAATGGCAGGGAGTCTTTGGTAGAAATGCCTTTCCTTTACCAGCCTCGAACCCGTAGGGTTCCAAAATGAAAACTTGCAGGTGAAGCATTAGTGACATCGGGATTAAAACTCCAGACTCATGTCAACTTGAGCTCACCCACACCCCTTCCCCAGTCTACTCTAAGCCCCCTTTAGCAGGAGGCTGTCACCAGGGTCACAAGTCAAGCAGGCTTGGCTAAAAATATCCCCCAACACTGTCCCTGGCCTGCCTCACTGCCATCCACCTCACCCTGGACATCGTCCAAGAGAAAGTCACATCCCAGCCCTGGGCACAAACCTGTTTGTAGCTCAGGGATCCTCCTCCTCAGGAGTTATTTACTCCCCCTGGTTAGATTAAACTAACTACCATATTTCTGTTTATTCACTATTCATAATTAAAATTTGAGTGAAATGAAAAGGCTCTAGAATGGCAATCTAGTTAAGAATTTGAATGAAGAGCACTTCAGAAATAAAATCTATTATAAAGCACTTGGAACTAATGAAGTTTGCTACCTGTCCAAAATCCTTAGCATTTTGCACTAAGGAAGTAAAAGTCTTTTAAAAAAACCTTTAAAATTCTGAACTGCTGCAGGTAGGATCTGAAGAGGCAACAGTGAAACAAGCTGCATTTGCTACCGTATCTCATTCCAAAACAAAACAAGGAAAAAACAGTTAAATACACCTCTATCCTGACAAAAATAACTTTATTTGTTATGGGTGAAGCCATTTCATAGTGAATGAGATGGTAATTTTGAATGCATCACCTCTTCAGGCTCTCAGAAAAATTATAGATCTGCATACTCATACCACAGATACTCATACCAGGGAACAGTGTCTAATAATAAAATAACGATAAAAACCAAAAAATACAATCTTCAACAGAGCTAACAGTGGAACTAGAGAAGGCCTAGCTCACCTTCTCTAGGAGAACCTGTACACTGGACTTTTGAACTGTCTTTTCCCCCCTTGTTTACAAAACAAGGAAAGTTTTTAAATACCATCTTAATAGCATTTTTAATTAATCAGAAATGTACATAATAGATTTCCAGAAGCCTGATGAGGCTTGCAATCTAAAACAACCATGTAATTAATGCCTAAGAAGAAGCATTATCTTTACACTGTCCTACCTTGGTCAAACACAGAGAGAGAGTAAATTTGGTTAAAAGAAACCAAGTCACACAGAAGAGCGTGTAGCTGAGGAGACGAAAATCCTTGTGATCAAAGGGTGACACAGCATGGGTGTTCTATTAATCTTGCAGGGGTCCAGGGAGCAGCCCTGCCAGGAGTCTGTACACGCTCCTCCCCACGGCCGGGGCTGCTCGGCCTGTGGCAGACGGAGAAAACCTCACCAGACCACTGTCCCTGGCCAGGCAGGGCTGGCATGGAGCCCCAGCTCACCCCAGCCCAGCGTGACTGAAGCAGGTGCCAGCTCTTTTTATGTCCAAACTGCGGTTTACATCTGCCCTGTTCTCAAGTTCAAAGGGAGAAGCAGCCACAGCAGCCCCTCTGGGAAGGCAGAAAGGGTGGCTACGGATGAGAGGGTCGTGGCCCTGGAGTGGCCTGCAGGAATGGTCTGCTCCAACCATCACAAACCAGCATCTGTCTGATGCTGTACGATCTGTGAGATGCCCAAAAGGCCTGACCCCTCATCCCCCATGCACCACACACCACCCACCCCTGGCAGCACCAGGCGATGGGGATGAGATTGGGCTGATCTCAGTGTTTCTGGATACTGAAACACGTGCACAGTTTGTAAATAAAGGAGTGTGGCACTGAATTCATACATTTTGAAGGGCGCGGAAGTAATAATCTAATCTTAAACTGATTTAGAAGTGTTAACTGATTCACCAGTTCACTCTCTCACTACAGATCTCAGAGGACTATTTGGAACAGAATCAAGTGGCCAAATATGTGCAAGGAATCCTGTCCACAGCAGATCATCTGCAAATCCACTTCGAGCAAGTCATTCTCCCACTATGAAAATCTCAGTTCCTAGGATTAGAGAGAGCCCTTTGGAAGATTATTCATTCCCTCATCTCACAGTTAAAATGATACCAGAATTACTATATCCTGGACTGTAACTGAAGCCATTCAGTGAAAGCAGCTTTCCTGTCAAGGGACTATCTTTCCAGTGAGATCCATTATACATCTCAGGGTTTGATTGAAGTATTTAGTATCCTTTTTTTTCCCTCCATAAACACAAGAGCTGAGCAGTCTTCTAATTTTCTAGATCATAAATGCCCAGCTTCTACAGCTGCAGTAATTAAACCAACTTCTCATTCCATTACCCCCATCAACTCTCTTCCTCGGCATCTGCTCTATTCCCACACTGCACTCTTCAATCAAACCAAGATAAGCTATTTTCTAAGATCAGCTGATTTGTCTGTCCCTCAAGACATCACTGCAGCCAAAAGGATTCTGAGCAGATATGATGCATCTTGCTAAATATCCAAAAGGTCTCTTTTAAAGGGAAAAAAAAAAAAGTAGACGTCAATGCAAGTGGTTATTTTTAGCACCTGAGTTGTTCTATATTTATTCCTTTATGTTTTTCTAAAAAAAGCACAATCTCTGATGAAGCATTACCATAAAATACACTCTACTGGGAAGTCTGCTTTATGACTCCTGGCTACTGAGCACTGCAACAAGTACATCACACCACCCATTCAACCACACAGGTATAAGGGTGCACACAGAACAATGCTTCCTCAGTTCCAAAGAAGCACTTAAAACAACCCAAACCCAACAAAAAACCCAACCCATCCACACAGAAAGCAAACTCCTCAGTATAAAGTCATTCTGCTTAGATGCCACTCTTCAGGCTCAAGCTTAAAAACTGTCACTTTTAAGTATTTCTAATTGTCTAACCTCCCCCCTCCCCCAAACCCCTCAATACACCTTGTGAATTACCTGTTAAAATCAACACAAACCACAACCCCAACCTCCAAGATACACCATACTGTGACAAACCCTCAAGTCAGCAGGAACAAATACTCAGGCTATAAAAAACTACTTACCTCTTCCTTATTCTCTTCCTTATAGTTACCTTCTTGCCCTGAAGGCTCCTGGCCCTCTAACTCCAGTATATTTACCCCAATAACCTTGTGCCTCTGATCTTATGCAAATTTTCTGATGATTTATTTTCAAGGACAAGATACAGTTAATCAAAGGTGTGGTGTGGCTTTTTTTGTGTGGGAAGAGATACGTCAAATAAACAGGAAAAGCAGAATTGTGTCAAAGAAGCTTCTGCTAGTTGCAATAAACTTTCATTATAAAAAAGAAAATAAAGTAATTTAAGACAGTGTTTAAGACATTGACAAAATTGGGAAGAAAACTTGCATTTTGAAGCTGACAGTATTTTAATTTCCTGCTCTAGAAAGATAGGTGTTATCTACCTACAGTTATTTTAATTTTTGCATTATGCTAGATCTCTCAACATACTCATTGAAAAAGCAGATGTTGGCATGGGGTGGGGGGAAAGACAATTCATACCTCTGTGTATTAACTTGAAACCTCTCTCCTCTGATCCTGAAGGACTCTGCCTTCCTTCCAGGTATTCCCTACCTACGAGACAGATGTGTCCCATCACTCAGCCATGCACTCCAGGTATTTTACTGACTGGCATTACCTACACACTGACAGCTCCCTGATTCCAAGGCAAACAACAGATGGTTGAGGGACTCCAGAGTATGAAACCATGCTCAGCACACACACTGATATCTGATGACAGGTTTGGTCAGTGGCAGGTTATTATTACCTTCATTCAGTGCAAATCACCCCAAGTCTGAGATTTTCCACAAGGCAAAAGTATGGATCTTCACAAAACTATACTTTCGAAATTAAAAACACACATGCCCTAATTACCTCAATCTCAGACTGACCTTTGTGTATTTGTCTTCAAATACCTTGTACTACATCACCATTGCACTATGGAAGCCAGAACAACTCCAGGTTAATTTTAAAACAAGCTGTTCTGAAAGCTGTTAACTGAGCAAACCCACTGAACTCCCCTATCTTGTTGCGAAATAGTCTTCCCTACTGATTAAAATGTTTCCCCTGCAGCTGTGATTTCATTTTAGTCTTCTGCAGATTACTGAAGACAAGAAAATATCTACTTTGAATTCAAGGATCCCATTCTCATAGCCGTATAAAATTCACCAAAAAAGGCAATTCTCTCACTGTTATTCCTCCTCTAACAAAAAAATAGTTTCTTTATTGCTGTAAAGTACCCCAAAGCAAGACAGCAGAAGCATGCAAAACCATAGTGAGAAATCAGATGCTTTTTATTCTCTCTGATTAAAAACCAACAACAAAACACATACACTAAGCAAAATGAAGTTAGATTTGCTTAAGAAAAGTTCATCTGTGGCAGAAGGAGCACGTCCAATTTATTCTTACTTCCTAGACTAAAAGCTGTTTAGTTCACATGAAAATTCTGAGGCAGTTTGTCTATCTTTTGTGACTTGGATAATCCCTTTTTCAAAATGGATTAAACTCCAGAATAAACACATCAAGAGAAGTTTGTTCAGAAACCTGCACTGTGAATGAAATGGGTTTTGCCTTTTGGCAATCTTCACGTTTCCTCTATTACTTAATGCCCAAATTTAGCTGTTTTATGGATTTTTTTAGTACTTGGGTGTCAGACTGACCACACACAACCTGTGCACTGAAAGGGCAAGACGCAGCCAGGTACATGCCATTTGTAATTACAGCTGCTTACATGCCCTTCTCAGCTACCTGATGTGCTCATCTGAGCAGAGACCCTGCAGACCCAAGCTGGTTCCTCAACACAGGCCACAAACACAAAGCTCCCAAGGACACAAACAACCGAGGGGATCACTCCATGGAGAGCCATGCTGTAATCAAGAACACATGAGGGACAAAAATAGCTTCTTTCAGAGGAATTAAGACTGCAACATGACCTCCAGCACCTGCCCCTGCTATGAGAAGGTGGAAAAAGCAGCAAGGAAAGTCCAGCAAGAACACACACATCCAAGTCCCAGCCATAGCCAGCACCAAAGGGAATAGCTAAACAGAGGGCTAAGTGGCTCTCTTTGCACTTTTGTAAGTAATGCACTTTAATATTTGATGTTAACCACCAATTCTACACCCCTCAATCCTTTGCAATCTGTTTTGCCTTGCAGTGCTGTGTCTCCAGCCTCTGTGCCATTTCTCTTTCCTCAATATTTGCCCTGCCTTCTGTCATCTTCCCCATCACTGCCGAACACCACCACTGTTTTCAGCTTTATTTTGTATCATTCTGCTACAAAATGCCCTTTCCCAAGACAAAGATCAATCCCCTTTATGAGCACAGAAGCATGGGTCTATTGGTTTATACTGCCTTCCAAATAAGCCTGGCCTAAAACCCCCATAGGCCCATTTGGAATATGGGACACCTGGGTAGTTTCTTATATTCACTGGTTATCCTCATCCTAAAAACTCTTAGCCACCACTGCCTTCCCTCAACAGCTTCTTCCCTTGAGATGGCAACAACTAATAGAGGTTTTGTTAAATTTGCCTACCTTTCCCCAGCCCAGCAAAGCAGACAGACACCACTCCAAGGGCAGTGTCCCAATGCCCTCAAGCCCACACCCCTGGAGGTCTCCTCAAGGAATGTGACAAGAGTCAGAGGCACAAACCTGGACATGAGGAAGATCCAAAGTGCTGGAGGCCCAACAAAAATGCTGTCCAGGATAATCAAAAGGAACAAAAGGTTGGTTGATTTGAGTGCCACCAGAACAGAGTGTACACACGTGTGCATGGACAGGCATGAAACCACAAGGAGGGCAGGTTAAGCCGATTCAGAGTCCATCAGGAATCTCTTGCTTTTTTTCAGTGGTGTTCACACACAAATAAGTGATGGCACAAAGTTCTGCTCCCCTGTTCCAAGACACTGACCACAGCAGTTTTCCTCTGTGACAAGCGTCTTAGATGAGACCATGCTGGGTGCTCCAACTTTTTGAAGCAGATGTGGGAGGCTGAAATTACATCCTCAGTGTCCACAGCAGCCACCTGTGACTCACAGGGCCCTGCAGATATTTACATCCAGCCTTTTGTGCAGGCAGAACCAGGCAGCACATGCCACCTCAGTCAGGCAAGATCTGAGGTTCTGGCCTGGAAATACCTTTCCATGGTCTGCAGTCAGCAGGACTTGCAAAGAACTGCCCCCACTGTTTATTTAACAGTGGTCCTGGTCAAGGCACCAGGCTGGGATCAATACTGCTCACGCTGCCTGGGGATCCACAGAGGGCATAGGCCCAGATTACCTTGCTGGTAACTCCCACTGCATGGAGGTAAAAGGTTTGAAAAACATCCTTGGAAACCTTGACCGTAACTACACCCACACTTGCTCACTCCATGTCAGTTCAGCACTTGCAGGGATTGAGGTTCACAAGACTTTACAGGTGACAGTCGCTCTTTTGAGCAAGGCCTGAGCTGCTAAAATTCCATTCATGGACAGCTGAGATGCTGTACCACAGGGTGGAAGAAGGCTTTGACTATGCCTTTTGTCAGAGCAAAACTCTGTGCCTATTCCTTATCATTTCACATATTGAGAGGAATGGCATCCAACTGGGCCAAGCTTCTTCACCAGGCCAGAGGAAAAGCAGCAGCAAAACTTGAGAGAAAGCTCCTTTTTCTGTCTTCCCCAAACAACAGGATGTGCACAGAGGTGAGACCCTGGTCTTTTGGGTGTGCTCCTGGAGAGCTGATGGTGAAAAACACCCACCCCCTGACACCACCTTAATCTCAGGAACCAAAAGGGGATTCAGGTTGCATAGGTCACTCAAGTGAGGAGGAAGAGAAATAAAGTTTGTTCCCAGAAGAGGCTTACACAAACACCACTGTGAGGGAAATGATACTCTAACATCATCCCTGTGAAACAGGGAAGAGGATAATTTGACACTTCCAGGACCAACAGTCCAAGGAGCAGAGATCCAAGAGGCAGGTTTCCTCCAGAGAGCTCTGCAGCACATGCACAGGGAGGATGGTCAGTCAAGGGAGTAGGATACCTCAAATGCAAAGAACATGAAGTGGACAAAGCAAATAAAACTGAAACCTGCTCTCCTGGCCTGCTCCTACTGCACTGCACATGGGGTTAAAGCAGATACAGCCAGTCAACTCCCCTGGCAAAGGGTTTCTGTCCTGTCTGGAGAAGAATCCACAGAGAACAGCTTCAAAATCCCAGCCAAAGCCCAGCACTGGCACTGAGGGAAGAGAGGACTTCTGCTAAAAAGCATTATGAGAATTATGTGCCATACTGCAGTACACTTATGTTGCTTGGGGATTTGCTTGTCTTTATAAACTTTTGCTTCAGATATCTGATGGACAGGTAAATTTTCAATCTCCCTTAACAATATGTACCTTTCTCACTGTGGCTATAATCCCCACAGCTACTGGAGAAACCAGGGATTAGCATGTCTGTTTGAACGACTGATAAAGACAGAAAAGTCCTTTGATTTCCAGCTTGAGCAATATCCTGAGCATGAACATTTCATATGGGTCTATTTCCCCCCCTTCCTCCTCCAAACACGACATTCAAACACCCAGAGGTTATCAAACACAGAGCTAGTATTAACCAGCCTCTCAGGATATGAATCCTGTAGGCTCAGGGCAAACTGCTGTAGAAGGCTGTTTCTTCTTCAGTGGGCTCTGTGCTGACTCACAAGCCACATGGAGAGCTCAAGGCAAAGGCAGGACTCCACTTTGGCACGCACCCTGCCAGGCAAGGCAGCCACTGCTACTGGAACCTCTACTCTCAAGCTTGACCAGTGCTGCTAAAAGAAAGGCCAGAAGGCCAAGTTTGGTCCAAAAGAAGTCAGAGGGTAACCTATTAGGGTCTAAGGAGGGTGGATGACAAGGGTCCAGTCCTCACAATATTTTTTTTTTTTTTAACAGAATTATCCTCTTGGGTCCCACATCAGTCAGAGCACTGCAGCAAGCAACACCAAATGCTTCATTGAACCACTGCTTTCCAAACACTTCCCTCCTACAGCTTGCCATGAAGCATCATCACCTTCCCCAAAAGGGCTCTGCTTCAGACATGCACTGAAGATGTCTTACCCTGACCCTTCCTGTCCTTCACTGTTCTGGCTAAGTACCCAGAACCTACAGAAAGGAGTTATTAAAGGAGAGAGGGAAGGTTTCCTCACATCCAGGCTCACCCTGACACGAAGGACATGAGGAACAATATTTTAAGTCAAGTGTGTGGGGGAAGTCCCAAATCTTTATGATTATATTAGAGACTGAAATATTTTTTCAGTAATTTTTTGTTCCGTTTTTTTGCTTTCTCTGCTCCTGCTCTATACATACAGGCCTATTCTCCAGCCATAAGCACCAAGCCACTGAAATCTGAGAGAAAGGAGATCTCACATGCACTCACAATATCACCACCTAGATGTAAATCCTCAGTGTAGGCTCCCTAATAGAGAAGAACCATCTGCAGAACAAAGGGAATATATCTCTTTATCAAGCAGCTCACTTCTCTTACAGGGGTTGGACAACAGGGAAGAGGCAAACTAGGGGGACAGGGATGAAAGGAATCAAAAAAGGTCAATCATGGGAGAACAGACTAGGCAGATCTGGCAGCTGCCTGCAAAATGGGACAGAAATGATTCTACTTCCAAATGGGGTAACAGGACCCTCAGAAACACGCAGGATAAATCCTCACCAGAGCTGTACACTAATACCTAGCACCATCTATTCCTGTTCATGTCTGGACAATACTCTGAAGCCTGGGGAAAGGACTAATTTGAGCAGAGCTCTTCACTGTGCTGATGAATCAGCTCTCCAGTGTGCATTCTCCTTAGGGAGAAAAGGGAGAATTGGCAGAGGACAGAGCTGCAGGAGACAGCAATAGGAGGAAACAGCTGCTGAATTTGATGCAGGAGCAGCCCATCATGTGGGTAACATTTTGGTGCAGTGTTCTTGGCCAAAATCCTCATCCCCAGCCGAGCACATCCTCCAGCATGAAAAGAACAAGCACATTAGGAAATTTCCCTTAGGAAACTCACAGGCGTTCCAACTCCAAAATGCTGGCACAGCAAAACCCAAAGCTCTTGGTGCTGCACATGCAAGTAGCAGCAAGACAAAATATTCCACATGGCAAATATCAAGGGAAACATATCCATGATACTATCCTGGAGAGAACTTCAACCATGTGCACCCAAAAGTGCTGTGCTTGTCACACACCCACATCTGTATTTCATGAATCCTGTACAAGTCTGAGAACAGTTTTTACAGCACCTCGAGGTCCACTGGCCCTAAGTCTGTACTATTAACTTCACTCACTAACCTTTACATGAAATTAAATGCAAAATTAACTTCAATTGTTTTCTATAAAATTACTTTATCAAACCCTTAAAAATCATCAGAATAAAACAAGAGTACAAACTACCAGGTAGGGCCTCTATACCCTATACATGCTCACTTCCATAGGCAAAAACATCTCCAGGAGAGGCTGCTGCAGGTAAGGGATGCAGAATCAGGAGTTTGATTTCTTCCTCTCTATGCAAAGGCAAAGAACCATCCCTGGAAGTGTTCAAGGCCAGGCTGAATGGGGCCTTGAGCAACCTGGTCTAATGCAAGGTGTCCCTGCCCATGGCAGGGGGTTGGAACAAGATGATCTTCAAGGTTCTCTTCCAACCCATCCCATTCCCTGATTCTATGATGATTCTATGAATCATGTAACAAAAAATTACAACTGCAAACGTACATGTGCTCCAAGGGCTCTTCACACAACACAATCTGTTCCACCAAGCAATTTTTATATTTTCAGGAACAGAAGTGGGTTTATATTCCTAAGCCAGACTGACTGGTCCTCTCCTTTTACTTGGAAGTAAATAAAACCTACTCTCAATTTTGTCAGCACAGAGATAAGGATCTAACTTCAGAGAACTGCAAGTAACCCAACCTTTTAATTTTTCCTAATGCTTCACATGTGTCCCATCAGTAGCAGACTAACATTTTACTTATTTGTTCTTTTCCTGAACAGAAGAAAAGAGCTTTCAGTCTGTGTGAAAGCTGATGCCTTGGGCACTCCCCATGGGCCTCTCATTGTTCACTGTAACTCATTTCTCCTGCTGGCAACTGGAGACTCATTCACCAGATTTCTCTGGTGACAGGTATAATAAGAGACAAGCAGATAACTTCTATTGCATCTCTGGACACCTGCTCTGAAAGGGTTTTCTGTTCCTGCATGCTGTTATTTGAACACATGAATGACCTTTCCAAGGCATGTACCAGTTTTCCACAGAAAAATCTTGGTCTGACTGTCAAACTGAAGGATGGTAAAAAAAGCACTTGTTCTCCTCAAATGTCTTCCAGCACTACCTTCATGAACTGAAAAACCAACAGCCTCAAGGACTTATTTCCAGTCCTGCAAAACACAAGGCTTAAAGCAAATTGGGCCCTTCTGCTGTAATATGAATAGAAATATGACACTCTATACCTATCTATCAAGATTGTAAAAATACAGAGTCCTGTGAAGGAGTCCTGTTGTTTTTTTAACGAGTTTTTTTTCCAGGTGACAAAAGGTCTACTTGCCCTCAAAAAAAAGCCTTGACAGGAACCTGGAAAAGCAAAGCAGCAGATTTTTTAAAAAATTAAATGCTGAGCCACTGAAAACCAAGGGAGGGCTCTACATACCCAGCAAATTCCTGAGCCTGGTGAGACTCAAGACTTGAGATCATTGCTTCCTCCAAAGTCAGCCTGAACACTAGAATCATACTAATAGTCTTCCAGTATTCACTCAATGGCTTTCAAACCAGTCAGTAACCCCAAAGGCATAAAAATGAGGTCCTGAAGAAATGGTGAAGAGGAAAACATGCACATTGGCTTTTGGGACAGTTCTTGAGTGAGGGGAAACAGAGGAGATAAAGAAAACTCCATAGGAGAGGCAGGAGAAGCAACATGAATGAACAAAGATGCTGAATGAAACTAAAAACAAAGCCACACACTTCAGCAAAGACCAGCATCCCCTTGAACAACCTACTGAGGGCCAGGACAGTCTTTGTAACTAATCCTTTTTTAAAATCAAGTTTGGAAGTTTTCCTTGGAGGGGAATCACAGTTTGCACCCAGATTTATGAGACATGGGGTTATCCCCAGGATAATTCCTACCCTCTCTACTTTTGGCTTGTAACTTGAGAAGTCAAGAGATTGCTGTGCAAAGGGACTGGGGAATGAAAAAGGGGAAGGAAAACAAAGTAAGAGAACGTACAGGAAAAGATACAGAGGGAAACAAAGAAACCATTCTGATAATGAAGAATGCATAAAAGCAGCTTAAAAAGATGAAGTAACAGTATCTATGCAGTAAGTGGATTTCTTTTAGTAGAAGACACATGGAAGAAAATAAATGGAATAAGAGAAAACAATTCTGTGCAGGAAACAATTCTGGGGCTGGAAAGGGGCAAGCAGGGGCCATGAGGGAAAAAGATGACAACTTTGTTTGTTCTCTCAGATGACTGAGTATTTCAAAGATGTATGACTGAGTATTCCAAGCACAAAATTTCCTGTACCAGAGACAGAGAGCCTGGGTCCAGCTGGCCATGCCACACTGACCAGAGTTGAGCTGTGCAGTCAGCACACAATGCCACATGACAATATGATGCCATATGAAAAATACGATGCATTCACCCTCAGTCTGACTCTTGCAGGTGACAAACCCCTAGTGATCCCTGGTCCCAAGTGAAATATGGGAGCAGATGCTCTTGTAAACTCGCTTTACTCCTTCCCATGCTGCCCTGATCGATACAGCTGTTGTTCATTTACTTGTTTTGAGCTCCGTGACAAGGAACAGCAACGAAACTTTACCTGGACACCAGCTCTGGGGGGATCAGATGTGTGCAGGTGTTGAGATCTATGCAGAAGGAAAGGGGACACCAGGACATCAGGTACAGGGACACAAAGCAAGGGACTGCCAAGACAGGCTCTTTCTACTGGCTTCTTTAAGCAACAGCTACAGGATCAAGTAACAACAACCAAATTAAAAAGGGTTTGCCACATAATGGTGTAAGTTCAGATCTTTATAGTCAAGAGCAGCTGAGGTGGTAAACTGTATAGGGCAGATCAAAACATCCTGAGTGGTTCATTAGGCACAGAGGCTCTAAGGCAGGCTGGTTTGTCTCGTTAACAGCTCTATCAATGAAACCAATCAGCTTCTCTGAACACAGCAAGAAAGTTTATTTAGGGCAGCACAGCAGGCTTCTCTCACCTCTGCTAAGCACAGGATGGCAACTTCCAAGGGGTGCTGGACAGAGGGATCAATGCCCTCCCCAGACCCAAGTTTACTCCTATCTTTGCTCTAAAAATCACATCCATCAAAACACACAGAAACTTCCAAGAGGACAAACACTGCATAAAAGCTTACACTTACTGCAGCTGAGCACTATCTTAGGCAGAAAAAGGCAGAAGAAGCACACAGCATTATATGCACACGAAAAGCCATAGAGAAAAAATAACTCATGGAAAATAAGTCTGCTAAAGGTCTTAGGGAAATAAAACCAGGCAGCTTTACTACATCTTCTCTTGCTTCTACCTGTATGTTTCATCCACAACTTCTACCTGAGGCTAAGAAAAACAAAACACAAAAAAAAGCCCCAAAAGACAAGAACCCCCAAAATAATTCAAATATTCAAATATTTGATATTTGAATCAGATATTCAAAAACATGTTTCCCCTCCCATCAATCCTGCAGAGTCTCTTTAAAACTCGTGCTATCCTACTCTGGATCAGCTCAGTGATCCCCACACTACATGAGGTGGTCCCAAGCAGTGTTCACTCTGGAGGTGTCAGTAGAAACAAGGTGTCAGTAGGAACAGAAAAAGCCCTGCTCATGTATAGATAGGCTAGAATTACTCCAGAATGACTGAAGGAGAAGGGAGTAATTATTCCTGAGCACTAAAGACAGCTGGCAATTTACTCACACCACAGAAAGACTTTGGAACATTCAGCAGCACAGTCAAAGAGATTTATTCCTTCTTGCGTGTGCCTCTCTCCCTGTGTTTCCAGTCTCTCTGCTCCTGGGAGCTCCACTATTTGTGTTAAAGTGTATTCCTTTTTAATCTACCTACTGCTTTCCAGATTCATTTCACAGCACGTTTTTTTAAAATTTTAAAATCAAAGGGGAAAAAAAAAGCAATAACAACATTTGACTATAAGAAACTAACAATGCCCAAATAAGCAAGTTGGTTTTTTTTTCTTTCTCTGTATAAAATTTCTAAACACAAAGAAAGGCAATGGAAAGAAAAGTAAATGAACAGTCAAATCCTGAGAAACAAGATTTCTCCTTTTCATTTAAAATTGACAGATCTGGGTCCTGCAGCAAGACTGACTGCCTTCAAGCTCCACCAAAAAGACTCAATTGCATCTACATGTCAGAAGTCTGTTTTCACACCTCCTTGTCAGCCTGAGCAGAGGGTCAGGCTTTCCCTGATTCTTATTTTCCAGGTGCCACAAGAGGCTAAAATGGAACAGTAGAGCCACTTCCTATACAAAGAAATTAAAAAGAAGTGAGATGCCTCTCTACATCCATCACATTCATTTATTTCCATATAATATGGGAAGCAAAAGATGTCTCCTTATTATCCTCAGAGGGAAGAGAAATAAATGAGTAAAGACAACTTTTCCTAAGTGGATGAAAAATTTAAAAAGCAATTGCTGTTTCAGGAATACAGAAACCATAAAACAATATTAGTAACTAAAGGTTAAAATATTTACTCGCACATGGAAAACAGAATTCCATGCTGACAAAGCATCCCAAGTATAGCACATTCAGTGGTAAATAGATTAAGACCTCATGCACACTCCAGAGGTGACAAATAGGGGAACTGTAGTGATAGGACAAGGAGTAACAAGTACAAATTGAAAGAGTAGAAATTTAGGTTAGGTATTAGGCAGAAAATCACTACTGTGAGGGTGGTCATACACTGGAATAGGTTGTGGATGCCCTGGAAGTATTCAAAGCCAAGTTGAACAGGGCTTGGAGCAACCTGGTCTAGTGGAAGGTGTCCCTGCCCTTGGCAGGAGGGTTTGGAACAAGATGATCGTTAAGGTCCCTTCCAACCCCTTGACATCCTATGATTCTGTGATTACCACTTTTCTTTAGCAAGTTCCCAGCTCCACCTTGCTCCCCAGCACAGTCACAACTTGGAAATCCCAAATCCCAAACCACTTTTAGCAAACTGAGGGACAAGGTTGCCCCATTCCTCCTACACGACAGGTAACCCTGCAGCAGCACCAAAGCCCTGCCTGGCAGAGATCCACGGGAAGCCTTACCCACTGCAGGAGAAGCTGCTCCAGAAGCAGAGCAACCGTCCACGGCAGGAATTCAGGCACAGCCAGAGGAGCAGCCTTCCCCGACTTCAGCAACACCTTCTGCTCGCACAGCTCACCAGAGTCCACCTCAGGCTCAGTGCCCCAAAGGGACAGCCAGCCCCACGTTCATGGCCTCTCCTTAACCCAGGGATCTTTCACTGATGAAGTGCCTGCCCCGCAGTGTCCCCGGCACGAGGCACAGCTGGCCAGATGTTTGCACGCCCTGCTGCCTCCAGATGTGTCCAGCTGCACGGCAAAAAGTTTAGGAAGGCGCTGCTGAAACGTCCCGTGCAGGCTCGGAGAGGAACAGCCAGTGTGCTCTGAGCCACACGTGCAAAGCACCCCTCACGTCCTTCACGGGCCCAGCTGCAAGCTCATGTTGCTTAAAATATAAATACCCCTTGGAAAAGGCACACAGCCAGGGTAAAGTGCACAGGTAAAGCAAACACACGGCTGCCCTCTGGACCTCTGACCGTTTTTTTAATGGTCACAAGGAAGGGTTATGATTCCTCATGAGTGCATTTTGCCAAGAGCCAGAATTGGCTTTTCAACCCCTGTGTCCTGCCCTGACTGCAGTGCTGCAGGCTCTGCTGTCGCCTCCTTCCCAAGCTAAATCCACCCCCTGCAAACTTTACCAGCCCCGTGGCCACTGGTTTGTCACACCACAAAGCAGCATTTCATTACAACCCTCAAACGTAATTTGAAATAGTTAGAAAGCACAAACTACAGTATTATTTGTCCCTTACAAGTCTGCAACACAGCATTGTGTGACTCTTTGCTTTTCAACATACTGGTGAACACAATGTTTTTTGACCCATATTCAAAGCAGTGGCTGAATTTTAGACAAGTAGGTAAAAATAAGCAAAATACCTTCTGAAATCAGACCTATTAACTACTACTGAAACAAACATTTGATTCACTTCAAAGGAAAGAATGTTTGCTTTCAGGAGTGCAATAACCTGGATGAAACATCATTTTAAATGCTGGTCACTAGAGAGATGGGCACAAGTTCCTGATCTGGAGGGAAGGTTTCTAGTTATTAATTTCTAGGTTTAAAGCTCTGCTTATTGCTTGACTCTTAAAAACAGCCAATTCGGCTCCTGTCTTTTTCTTGGACATGGAAAAAAACTAAAAGAAAAGGAATACATATGTAAACTCTCCCCCTTCCATTCTATGCCTTCCCTCCCAGAAGGGTATTTAAAAACAGGAAATACTTACTCAAAATACTAAACAACTGAATCTATATAGACATAAAAGGAGTCATGATAAAAATGGAGTCTTAGTGCCCAAGTAACCTGCACCACCTTAATATCTGAGAGGTATTCAGACAACAAGAACAACATTCAGCTCCTTGAACCTTACCCCAGTTTGCACCATTGATGTGGCTGTTTTTCAGAGACTGGACTTTCTCCTACTATCTACACTCTTTTTTTTTTTTTTTCCACAACTCAGGATGGTTGTCATATTTTTTGTCCTAAGGCAGTTTGCAACAACAGCCCCTTTTGTAAGTCCAAACCACTCTTTAGGAATGATGATGATAAAAAAACAGCTTCATTCAGGACACATGAGAATCTTGAAATCAAAAGGACTTAAACATTTATCAGAGTTTTATCCTCTACATAACAGAGGATTGGAAAGGATAGACGTGCAAGTAATTTTTGCTAGGGAAGGACTTCTCTCTTCACATGACAGGTATTTTTCCAAAGCTACTGATCACTGAAGTTTTATTTTGTTTCTTTAGACCATCAGAGCTCCCACAAAGATATCACACAGTGTTTAGTTTGGAAGTACTGTCTCAAAAGACAATGGGGAAGTGGAGGAAATCTCACTAAACCAATCACTGCCTTACTCCTTCTGCCTTAATCAGAGCAGAGGAATTGTATTCCACTGAAATGGGGATAACACTGGGGGCCAGAAACAGGGAAGACAGCAAGCAAGCAGACACTACATAGCTCAGCTGCCTATAAACTATTTAATGCATAATAAAAAACTTGATCACAACAATAATGAAAACATTAAGGCTTAGAGCACTTGCAGCTCTCTATGTTCCAAGGCAGAGTATTCCTATGCACCTGCATTTTTGCAATGTTCCTTTAGTATAGATTAGTCAGAGACCTTAATTTCAAATCACTTTAGAGATTTTAGAGTCTTATAGCCATGAAATTACATCTTCAAGACAGTCAAATAATCTCACCATGCACTGACCTATGTATGTACTTCCATATTGGCACTTAAAGCTTTTGGCTTTAAACACACAGACAGGGAGGGAGAGAGATGAAAAGATGACTGAGGTTTGAGGAAAAGGCTTCCAGCTTAAGAGGCAGAGAAAAGTTGCTCCTGGAAATACTTACCAACACTTATGGAAGAGATCTGGGTTTCCAAACATAGAGCCAAGAGATGTTTTTAGATGTGTCCGAGACACAACATCCACACGGGACTGGCAGATGCCACTGGGAAACCAATGCCCTTTGAAAAGTGGTGGCTCCAGACAGGAGAAATACCTTAACCACCTAAAGGGACATTAGATGTTCAGCTACCTGAGTTGCCCCACAAGTCTCTACATTTAATTAAAGCAGAGATAATTATAATCAAGTTTAGAACCAGCATGGTCCCTCCATCCTGTCCCCTTCCAGCCAGTTCATTTGGTGGGCAGACATGTGATTTCAGTGTGCAGAAAAAAAGCTGCTATCTCAGACTAAATATTTTGATTACTTTGCATGGTATCTATCTGTCTGAAGAAACTTTTTGAGAATAGTGACCATGAAGAAAAAGCACATAATAAAAAACCTGAGCTGCACAGGAAGCAAGTAGAAGGTATCAACAGCAAAGCTCTAGGCTTTCACAACACATCAAAGGATTTCTAACACTATTTCCCTCTATCAGTTTGTGAGAGATCATGGCAGTTTCTCTCTCTCTTCAAAAAAAAAAAAAAATCAAGCTCCAATATGAAAAAGCATACATTATAAACTCAAAAAACCCCCATGTTTTAGATCTCAGACATTAACTATGGATATTAACTACCTGATATGCACACTTCACGCTTCTGGAAAGTGTTTTCTAACTTCACAGAGCCATCCTGTTCTCCAAGGCCACTGTGATTGCTAATGAGAGCCACCATGATATGGTGAACAAAGGTGACAATTGTCTTTTAAGACTCCAAGTACTCTGCCTTAATTTACCTGAGACTTTTATAAGTTTACTCTGCTTACTGGCAAGACTTTAAATGTTGAGTTCATACTAGCAATAAAACAGGTCAAAACAAAATATGTCCATGGCTGATCTACAGAAAAAACACTATGCCAAGAGGAAATGGTTTTGTTATCCTTTAGGCTATATTACTTTCCCCAATGCATTTCTGTTAGTCAAAAGTATATTTACTACAAAACAGAAATTAGTGTTCAGAAGTCTGAAATGAAACCATGTCAGAAAAGCCAGTCATTGCCAATGGGAAAGACCTGGTAAAAATTTGTTTGAACACTCCAATTCTTCCAACTTCTATTGTGAGCAATGCCCAGCAACCAAAACATGCCCATACAAAATGAATCAGCCCCTGACTGAAATTTGATTTTGTACCCGATTACATTCTTCCTCCCAAAATAACCTCTCATTAAAGAACTAAAAAAGCTGCAGTCAAGAGCTGGCCAACCCAAGCAGAATCTTTAGTGAGTTAGCACAGCCCCCTCCACACGCAGAAACTCGCACTTCCATCACAAGAGCTGCAAAGCTGTCTGTGCTAAGTTAACAACTGAACAAGTTTCAAGATAGGATTTCTACATAAATTAGGACTGCGTCCAGACCCGAGGCAGAAAACTAGGACTCCGGAAAAAAGGAAGAGATAATGCATCCTAAGAAAACAGGCAGCAGCTCTTAAATGGCTGTAAGAGCCCTCCAGAGAGTAGGCTGAGCCCCTTGGCCTCTGACAAAGCAGCACAAAGTGCCTCACTGGGACACGGGGGAAGAAGCAGCTCCACGAGTTCCTAGTGGAGAAAATAAAGGAATTTGACAAACAGCACATTCAAGATGTGACAGACCCCAAGGAGCAGTCAGCAAGGCCAGGAAAGATGTGCCACAGGAATTTAGAACAGACGACAGGAGTCCCAGAAAGCAACAGGTTTGAAGAGATGATGCTGCACAGGCCCTCCAGCATCTCTCCCTACACACTCCTCTCTTCCAACCCAGACCAACCCCTAGACCCAGTGGCTTAGTTCATAGCTGAAATAATGGCAGTATCTACCCAAACGTGGGCCTGTTACATTCAGGTCTGCTGGTTGCCTAAGATGGACTTGGGAGAGAACAGCAGCCCCCACCCCACAGCAATATAAACATTAAACCTCAGAGAACCCAGGAATAAAGGCCATTTTCACTCCCTTCATGCTCCTCCTCTTTCCCCCACATACATCTTATACCAAAAAATGGTTAGGGGTACAGGAAAGAAAACCTGATCTGAGTACACCGGAAGCACAAAAACAAAAACCACAGAGATGAAGCACTGCTAGTACAATTACTGCATCTATCACACTGTGCAGCATTAAACTTACCCCCTCGTTACTGTAATTCAGTGAGTGATTCTAAATGCCTAAAAAAGGGCCCTGACAAAACCCTGAAACAAGTAAGAAGAGGAGGAGGAGGTGAACAAGAGAAAATTATACCAAGATAAGTTAGAGATGCACAATTTCACCTGTCTGAGAAGACCCAGCCTCTTCTAGAGAAGACAGAATTAAAATTTCAAAAAAAAAACTCAGTGGAGGAAAAAAAATCTCCACTTTGTAACCAGGCTCTATGTGCTTGATAACTTGTTAAACACTATTGCTGTCAGCCAGACACCCCTGCAGAGAGGACCTGTATCAGTGCAGTGGGGATTTTAATTTGTGTAATAACTATTTGCAGGTTTAGAAGCACACAGGTAATGGGGACCTGCTGGCTATCCAGAGCAAATATGTACCATGGAGTACAGGTAACTGGCTTTCTGCTGCTCATACCCTCTCTCATATGTGTAATTCCACCAGATTTGTGAACTCCAAACACTGTATCATCTGCAAAAGACAGTCTTCCAAGACAGAGGGTCCATTTACCTCACAATAACATCCAAAATGCTTCCAGTGGACAGAATCCCATCTTAATGTTGTCCTGGAGTTAAGGCAGAAACACAGCAGGGCTCCCCTCCCAGAAGAGCATCTGGTATTTTGAAAACCAGCAAATTACAGCTATTGAGTTATTCAGTGGAGGCTCAGTTTATCTTAGTTCTGTCTGCCTTACCTAAGCACAGGCTCCACAGCGAGCAACAGGAAGACTGAATTTCCTTGTGGTCAGCAGGCAAGTTGTGCCTTGTTTACATTACAGATACACACAATTTTTGATGCATTTTTCAGACACAGCTGATGAGAGCTCAGCACTGCCAAGGTCACACGCTGGCCATTGCTGGGAAGAGAACTCCAAGAACAAGATGCTCGACACTTCCTCGAGTGGAGCATCCCAGACTGCCTGTGTTTTACCAACACACAAAGACCATTTGTCCTGCCAAATAATTTTAGGCTCACCACGCACCAAAGAAATCAATTCAGGAAGCTAGGTGGTATCTCTTTTCTGCTCACACAGAGTGACAGACCATCACAGTCCATAAATTTTCTGGTACTTCGTCTCAGATACTTGCTAGTGAAGCGTTCGCCGGTACCGGGAGCCAAGAACTTGACTCAGATTTTAATTCAGTGCTTACGGTTCTGCAAAACTACTTCAGCACCCACCAGCTTCATGCAATGGTTGCAATACCAAAAAGGCAAGAGGGACTGTGCTGCAGAGAGAACCAGCAACCTGCATTTAAATTCTGCGGGCACTTACTCAGCCTTTCAGCTTTTGTTTAGTGCCCTCCATGCATTCCTGGTAGTTACGACTCCACTTTGGCTGGTCATCAGGAATTAAATGTGCCACAAAAACTCACTGAGAGCCCAAATGAGAGCCCAAAGGCGGGAAAAAAAGAGCAAACTGAGGGCACCATGGTTTTTCTGGTAGCTGGGTTAAGGCACCAGTTTTGAGGTCGATCTCTAAGATCACCACACTTTCAAGGCTTTGCTCCACCTTCTCCATGGAGCACGCACGGATTGCAAGTGAATTGTTTCACATGCTTAAAGAGGAAGACAAGAAGCAGCCCCTATCTGAAAGGACCCCTTGACAGAGAAGTAAAAATATCAATATCCTTCCCAGGGTCATTTGATCTGACACTCAGATAGATCAGCGTTGCCCTGTGCTGGAACTCACAGCACGTGAGGCTCCAAGAGTGGAGAAGGGTTGGAACATGAGTCTCTCCCAATATAAAATTGCAGTGTGTGCAGCTAAAGGAGATTTCCATAAGTCACCTAACCCAGCTGTCCCCAGCCCTTCACAGCAAACCTTCTCCATCACCTTTTACTTCTCTTCATAATGACCACTAGTTTCTTGTCCCACATCCCCTCCTAGCTCTTTTTGTTGTTTTGCACCGCAACATAAGAGATGAACAGGGAAGGACAGAACTTACATTCTTTGGATCTCCCCTGCCCCTTGTCCACATCTCATAAGGGTTAATTTCCCACTACGGATCAGGCACTCCAGTCCCCAGTGCAGAAACACCAAACCCCAACTCTTCTCCAGCATCTGCCAGGATCTTTTCTTTTTGAGTTCCTTCCAGCAACACCGATTTTACAACTCCTGCTTGGCAACAGAAAGCTTTTTCCAAAGTTTTGCAACTCTCCATTCTGCATCTCAAGTCCCTAACTTGTCCCTCCACAGCAGGCACAGACAGCAGTTGCACTCCTTCTGCTCCTGCAGGAGGCTTTCAGGTGTTCTCTATGAGGAACCATCTTGATTCTTCAAACCTTCACTTTATCAATGTTTTCTAGACAACCCTGTGATTTTTTTTTCCACTCATTTTTCTTACAGCTTGGTCCACAGGAAAAGGTGCCTTCAGCTGCCTGCTCAGTCCAGCTCACACCAAGGAGAACCATTTCACAGGTTCTAGATGTGCACATCCTAGATGTGCATCCTCATCTAGGATGCTTGATTTTTTTTATTTTGGAGTCACAGAAAGGAAGGGTTTGGGGTTCTTGGGGTTTTTTTTTGCAGTCACCTAAGACTCACATTCAGGTTTCAAAGTGCTAAGTGGAAGCACTACATTTTTGGTTATTATCAAAACAGGTATTTGGTAGGAATACAAGAAAGCCTAGAGCTTTTTTTCCCCTTTACAAGTTTAACCAACCTTATTGTGTTAATGAATAGCATTAAAGAAAAGCCTCTAAAGTACAGAGGCACAAATGAATGTAGGTAATGGTATCACCAAAAATTGAGGCTGTTGTGATTAATCTTATTCAAAGGGAGGGTTCCAAGAGTACCAGCAGACTCCTCTGTTCCAGACTAAACTGCAATCCCACTATGAATGATGGTGCCAACCTTTTTCTTTCCAGTGTTGGTACTCCTGCTGCACTGGGGAAGAGCACGGAGCCAACTAGATAGGAGGTAAGAAGCCATTTTTATCTGATCCATCACAAAATGCTCCTGCCCAGGAGTACTCCACCATTCCCCACACTGGTTCAGGCAGAAACCTAAAACCAGAAGAACACAGCTCTGATTTCTCTTTAGGGATCCAGGACAGTTAATGCTGGCCAACAAGAAAGGACAGGCCTGTGAGAGGAATGGGGGGGAGGAAAGGAGAAAAACTCTAAGTTGGTTATTTTAGGTCACCCAGTAAAACCAAGGCATCTGTGCAATGCTGCAAGGTTCATATTTAGAACTAAATTCATGAGGTTCAGAAAGGCAGCTTACAAACTCCACAGTATGCTTCAGACCATTCTTAATGCTTTTTGGCCTGAACCCATCACTTTAAAAGCCAGCAATTTTTTTTTTTTCACCAAGCCCACCCCTCCCACATACCTCCCTGCCACAGGGCAGCAATACAACAGACATTTCTCTCCAAATTAAATCCACTTCTTGAAGGAAGAGGGTCAGGAGGATGAGGGCACTACGCTTTAAAAAAGGGCATTAAAAAATAATTATGCTAAACCACGTATCAGCACAAATTAAAGAGAGACAGTAAAATGCCTCCTTTCAGCTTGCTTAAATATTCAATTAAAAAAGCCATCTAGGCAAAATTTTATTAAAATAAATCATCTGAGGAAATGCCTGTTAAACCAACCTGAAACCACATTCTTTTGGATGTTCTTTCACTGAGAAGGAAGTCTTCACTCTGCCAGTATCAACCCAATTGTGTTCTCCAAGGATGTGCCTTCCTTCACAGCAGCAATGGTGTGAAGAGCAACCAGTGCTCATTTCAAATGCAACGCCAAGTGGAGTGAAGCTTCTGCTGGCTTCCCTCGTACAAAAACACATCCTCCTCCTCCTCTCTCAGGCCCAGCATGCCAAATTACCTCCAGATAACCCTCCACAGCAGTTCATAGCTTCCTTTGGGATCCAACAAGACAGGTTTAGAATTGGTGATGGAAGTTAGTGTAGATGGATGTAAAGTACAGCCTTTCCACCCATGATGCCTTGAAGGAAACCAAAGGTTCAACTTCCAGATCAGACCTACCATTTGGGTGCTTGACAAACATTGACATGGCTGCACTTGTAGAAAATGTTTAAGGTTTAGGACACTAAAAATTTGATGGAATACAAACAGTGCAAGAAAAAAGAAAGATAAGAAAGGATTATACCACTCTCTTTTGCTGTAGAGAAAGGTTCAGGCTCATTACCTGAACGAGGTCAGGCTCATAGTGGGTTGCATACAGCAGGTTCTATTATTTCAAAGATGAACACTGTCTACCTGGTTTTTACTGTGAAGTATAACTGAGGTGATGCTGTGAACATCACGAGACTCATCACCACCACTTGGGTCAGCTCTTTTTCTCCAGCATGATTTTGCTTCTGAAAAGCCAATACACTACTCCAGTAGTGCACTAGAATACTGGAAAAAACCTATAGTACACAGACAAAAATTAAATTTTTCCTTATTGGAAAGTTGTTGGCAAAAGCTTCAAAGTTAAAAAGAAACAGAGAAGTACCATCAAGAGGGCTTTGGTATAGGCACAGCTGCACCCAGGAGAGCTTGCCAGCAGTATACATTTACCACCATAAACATACATATTTAATGGCCATGACTTCATTCTTAGACTACATGCTCCAAAAACCTTTACCATAAGTTATGGTCCTCAGTTCACAGCCACAGCTCCAGCTGCAACAAGGAAGATGATGCAATGCCACTTTTAACCACAGTTTTCAAAGGCAAGGCTAAATACCTTTTCTAGGGGCTGAGCAGGACCCAGGCAGCAAACAAGCACATCTGTACCAGGTCAGAGCCAAGGTCTGCCCCATCTCACGACACATCCCTGGCAGCAGACAGCAAATGATGGCCGGAAGAGCAGAGGAACAAGCTCACTGTGACCCTGCTGCTGCTGCCCAACACCCCAGTGATCTGCAGCCAAGGCACTTCTCTGCTGCTGCCTCCTTCCAAGTTCAGCTTAAGGCACCACTGCTGTCAGGGAAATGCAAACCCAGTCCTTTCAGAGCAGGCAAGGGAGAGGGCTCACTGAGTGTTTTCTAATGAATATTTGGGCAGGAAAGCTTGAAAGGAATCCAGCAGCGTTTGGCAGCAATAGGTCTTGTACCATCACAGAAGATGCTGGGGAAAAATGCAGCTGGAGCATTAAGCCAGCCAGTTCAGCTTCCATCAACAGAAACAACTCAACTTGAGACAATAAAAAGCAAACTGAGTTACTCAGAGTACATCCTATTTCAGATTAAGCCATCTCAACTCCTAAAAGATCATACAAACAACATCCTTGCCACAGTGCTAGCTAAATATGAAATACATCTGTTTTCAAGTAGTTGTTCTCTCCACAAATAAAAGCAATACCACAGGCAAATTCAACATGAAAACCATTTACAAGTTTCAGACAAGTTAATTATGAGCAGAGACTGCAAAAAGGCATGGCCCTGTCCCTTTGTCATGGGGTGGCCAAGAAAGCAAAGGAAAGATAAAAACCTCAAAACACGAAAGTCCAAAAGCCACCTCAATGCCATGATCCCAGTGATGACATTTCACTTGAAATGGAGATCAATAACAATCTGCAATCTGGCTCAAAGTCTCACTTATACTTTCAGCCAAATGTACTTTACAAGCAAAGCAAATTTTTTTAAAAAACAAAATCCTCCAAACAGAGAGAAGGCTCCTGTCTCCCTAGGAAGAGAGAGGCTCCAATCCTCTGTAACATGACTAACCTCAGGAAGCTGTCTGAAGAGCCAGAGGCGTCACCTCTGCTGTGACCACCAGAAGGAAAAAACACTGCTCAGGGGGTGATTTGGGTCACAGCCTCTTCACTGACCTCAGGAAATGAAAACTTTTCTTTCCCTTTGGCTTCAGTCCTCTTATAATTCATACCTGGCTGGCCACATGGTTAATAACCCAAGGGCCATCAGCATCAAAGACATGCAAGAGGGAAAAATTCAGCTCAGACATGCTGGTAAGGAGATCAAGACTTCAGGAAGGTATTGGAGCAAGGGGCCCACAGAAAAGAAGACACTGTGCAGCATAACCTTGGGTCAATCAATCACAGCTTCAACTGGGAGATGAGCTCTTGCATTAGGCATTAAAGATGTGTCAAAGCTAGAGCTTCACATCTCTGCTGTCATGGCAGAACAAGTCACACTGAAACCTGCTGGAAGATTACCTACCTTTATCGAATAAACTGATTATGGTTGTGTTATTTAGCAGTATGTCAGCTGTTATCAAAACCTGCATCCAGAAGCAGTCTGACTTATATCAGTACCAGGAACATGAAACTTGCCCTAGTAAGAGAAGACTGAAAGCTGGTAAAGCATGATATGAATTATGTCAAGAGGAAAGACAGGCTGCTTTTGAACCAGCATGTAAATCACACATTTCCTCCATCGTGTTCCCCTGAAAAGACCAAATCTGCATTTGAAGTACCAACAACTTTGAATCTCCAGGGGGAAAAAAAAAGCGTTCTTTGTGCAGAGTCAAGCTTCGGCAAATCTTGCAGCAGTAATTACAGACACTGCCTCCCCAAGCCATCTGCTGTGGCATTTATAACTCCTGGAAGGGCAGCAGGCAGAGCTGGTGGAGGAGAAGAGGAGACACAAGTACCTCAGCAGCCAAAGCCAGGCTGCACAGGAAAGCTGCAACACTGCTCTGACCCAAAGAGGGACTTAAATCCTGGTTATCCAGACCTCCTTCAGCTGGCAGATACAGCTGGTGTTCATGTAGCAGAGAGAACAGGGGGATCTGCATCCTTCTCAGATCACAGGGAATTAGGAGACCACCCTCAGGTCTAACTAAGCAAGCCCAGGCTGGCAGTGGGAAGCGTCTGACCAGGATCTCATCCCATGAATGAGCAAACTTGTGCTCTGGAGTCAGTCTGAGCAACCCAACTTTCACATTCAGGTGGACATTACAGATCCCAGCCAACAGTTCCACACACCTCTCCTCCAACAAGAGATGCCAGTGACATGGTCAGAATAATTTAGAACAAGCTAAATGCAACCTTTGCCAGGACACATAGGTTCCACCTTGACCTACATACCTTCATGCTGATGACCACGGCATCTGCAGAATGTTTTCACCAGCACAGATACAGGCAGAAGAAGAGGCAGCAGGACAGGCTCACCCACCCCTTGCTCCCACAAGCAGGAGTTCCAGCACAGGCCAAGCCCCGGGCACACTGCAAATCCCACTTTCTCAGTATGGCTGGAGACAATGCCCATTAATTGTTTTGCCATCCATACAAAATTACTACAATACTCACTTCATAGGGTTGTCACAAGGATTACTTAACCTCTCTGAAGAGCTTTGAAGAAGAAATAGTGGCTATTGTTCTCAGTACCAAAGAATTGGGAACTATCTCGCATGAATTTTGCATGACTGTGCAAGTGTGACAGTTGCAGCACCAATACATTATTTTTCTTTGAAAAAAAAAAAAAGCCTCAGAAAAGCTCGTTTATTCTGGGCAACATTTTAGTCAGAAATGTATTTTGTTTTGCTTGTTAATATATCCTAAACAGAGATCAACTTTGACTACTTAATTAATACATTCAGGTGCTGTTTCTAGTCTCTCTTAATTAAGGGAAACACCTCATTTTTTACAAAGAACTCAGTTTAGGCTGTCAGGGCTTCTAGCGAGCACACTGTAATTACCTAAGCAATGCTAACACACAAGAACAACAAGAGGAGAAAAAAAGGAACTAAAAATGTCACTAAAATCTCGTTTCATTTACAGCAAATGAGAAAGTCTACATGGAGAAAAGCTGCTACACACAGAAAGAGTCCAATGTCATACTGCTTACGCCTCACCATTAAATAGCTCTTAGCATTGATGCAGAACATTGTAGCAGTTTAAATAGTTTTTTTGTTTCCCTTGAATACACACGAGCTGTTGTATTCTAAAGGTTCTGCGATACACTTGGATCCACCTCATTCGTATGGAAAACTACTACCTTTCAGTCCAAAGGCATAAGGAATCGATATACCTCTTCTTTCTTATAAAATACAGGGAAATCAACACTTACTTCAAAAGAATATCTTTTTTTTTTTTTTTTTTTTTTTTTTTTTCTGAGCGGTCTCAAACTCCAGCAGTAATCACACAATTAGGCAACAAGGTTGCAAACCAGGGCGAAGCCGATTTGGCAGGGAAAAACTACAATTTCCACTACACCAAGCTTGAAATGATCTTTAAACTCTTTCGGACATAAACCATGTCTTTTGTTTGGAAAGCAAACACCACATTATTGATACTACTGCAAGATAAGTGACAGTATTAAGACTTGTCAGCACACCAGCTTTCATTCCCCATCCAAGAGGGAACAGAAAGCTCGTTCTCTTTATTTCATCCTGGCTCTATACAGAGGAACTGGCACCTATGGGTGCACAAAAAAAGCAGCATTGCAGTAGCAAGCCTAGGTCCCAAGTTCCCCAATTCCCAGGGGAGGCACCAGCCCAAAATTACATGCTTGCTCTGCCTAAAGTTGTGTGCCTTAGAATAGCCACAAGGGCAGGGGGGAAAGAAAAAATTTTTTAAATAAATTTTAAAAAAGAGACAGAAAAATGCAACACGAGCAACTGGGCTATTTTACCAACAGCAAGGAGATGTACTACCAATTCCTGCTTCCCCCAGGTTTGTCTCAAAGAGATCAACAACTTTAGAAAGTTCAAGGTGCCAAGATGACACTGACCCCCTCACAAAACAGGCATGAAACAGAAAGGACATTCTGATTGTCTCCTCTGCCCATCCATCCAGTGGGAAGTACCTTCATGTAGCCTGAGCTGTGCATTATTTTGATACCTTCCAGGGAAAGCTTTTTCGTAAGTGCCACCTAGCACTTCCTCGATCACTGCACTGTCCTCCTAAACTATTTGGGTTTTACTTGGGTTTACATGCAAAAAAACAGCTCCTGTGACACTCAGCTCCTTCTTGTAACACTGGGTATTCATTTGGACAAGGACAAGAACCCAAGTCTCCTGCCTCCCAAGACAAGTGTCCCATCCAGCACAGTTATACTGCTCAGACAGGTACATGCACAGAAGGAGTAGCTGCTGCAAAGGATTGAATCCAAAGGCAGCAGTTGTAGACTGGTCTTTAGAAAAAAGACAAACATTTCTTTCACCTTTGCTTTGACTTGTGTGTAACACTCCTAAGGGTTCATCTCATCATTGTCATGCCTTGCATACTCCTAAATGTGTCCAGACTCACAGGCACAAGGAAATGTTACAGGGGAATCATAAGTATATACAGATTTTGGAAGCATCAACAAAAATACATAAGCAAGGGTACGCTGCCTTTTTAACCACTTGAAATTTGGACGTCTGCAATTAATAAACTAAGTTGGGTACATCAGCAAATTAAACACTTCCTAGATTATCTTGATTTTGCCTACAGGTGCCTGTGTCCTAGTGATAATCAGTCCCCAACTTAGGTGCTGACTCATGCCTGGAATCCTACCAGGATCATGCATCAGATGGCAAACTGATTTTCATGCAACACATTTAAGAGTATCTTCATCAAGCACACAGCAGAGGCCTGGGGATTAGTGTTCCTTTTTCTTATTTTATCTTGGTTAATATCATGGGTAAAGAAGAAATCTGGCTAATGCCTTCAAATACCTCTCTATTCCCTTGCTTTTGGTTTTGGTAAAAGAAAAACGTTATCAATTACTTGTTGAGAGCTACCCACAAGCAAAAGCTCCCTGGCCCTAACATGGAATGCAAGCTTAGACAGAGAATACTTATTACTGAGGGCTCTGCACCAGAAGGTAGTAGAACAGTCTGAGAAACAATGAAACCTTAGGTTCTCTTCGGGTTTTGTCATTTCTTTTGTTCTTTATCTCCCAGCACTCCAGGTACCAATTGCCAAGTCACCTGGTCTTTGTTCAGGCACCGACTGTAACCAGGCTACACACACACTAACTCAGTATGAACACTAAAAAAAACCCACTGGAAGAACAGGACATTTTTAACCACTGCAGATGATAATTAAGTTTCTTCATCAGTACCTTGGCCATCCCTATCAAGAGCTATGTTCTCATAAGCCAAAGCAGCAAGACTGAATGTGACCTTTCTTGATTTTTTTTCTTTTAATTTGCATAGAGTGTAGAAGCAGCCTCCCAAAATTTATGGCTATTGTAAATTTAGAATAGGTGAACTCATTACAGTTAACAGCAATACTTTATTCACACTGGTTCCCCACAAAACGTAAGCCTCAAATCCCATTATTCTGTAATAGTTTTGTAAATAAACAAAACACCATTTAGGATTTGAAAACAATGCATCTTTCTGCTAAAAGAGGCAGAAAGGAAAAAAAATAAAAAAGAAGCTAGCACAAGACTATGCAATAATTTCATTTTGTAAGAAGATTAACACAGAGCAGAAAGCTTTAGCTCTGGCTGGGAAAAGAACATATACTCTGTGCTAGTAGAGTTCCCTGTAATTGTAAGTGGAATTTTGTCCAGTTTGTTAATGCACCTCTTCAGAGATAAAAGAAACCACAAGGGGAAGAGGAAATAACATTGTTTTTTTTCTGTCCAACATTACCTCAGCTAAAGCCCATTCTGATTTCAGCCCTTGCCAGGCACAACTTGAGCACTCTCAGCAGAGCTGTCTGCACTGCACAGTTAAACTGCACTACAAAGTTTTGCTAAGTAGTCCTGCCATTTTAATCATGCTCAGTGGGGACAGTCTGGTCAGGTGTTTTTCCTGTGCTTGTTGAATTCCAGCTATATTTGGAGACCAACTGTTCTCTGTCCTGCTTTCTCCAATTAACTGTGTGTATAAGGGTGGAGAGGTGAAGGTGGGAATCAGGAGAGAAAGACATAATGAGACTTTCTTAAGAGTACATAAAACTGCTCTTAAAAAAGGCTGAAAAACATACTGAAAGTAATGAGCATAATTTTAGTCAGGAAGGCTCAGTAACAATAGATGTGAAAGGGAAAGATTGGATAAGGGAGCCAAAAGCCAAGGCTCCTGTGAAAGTTACAGGAAACTTTTGAACATTTATGTTTAAAATCCAAGGGTCAGAGCTGTTTGCAGCACAAGGAGCTCCCTAACAGCCCAGTGCTCAACTCCAACTCCATTTAACTTCATCATCTCCACAGATTTATCATCTACACAGCTGCAGTCTTGCAGGAAAATGAATGGAAAACGTATGAGTGCTACCGCTTGCAGAATCAAACTTTAAAAAAAAAAACAAACCCAAACATATATCTGAGATTACACTGAACTTCACCCAAACGACCTGTGGGTCAAGTACAGTCTCAGGTGAAGAGAAGAGCGTCACCACAAAAGAAACAGTGCCAACACAAGTGGAGAGCTTTACCACTTCTGCTCCCAAACACGCTTGTCACATCAGCAATTCACTGACAGCAAACATGCCATCTTGGACTCCAGCCTATTTCCCTTAGAGCAGCAGAGGGGGAAAGGGCATGAAGTTTATTTTGGACTTGAAATTAATGAGTAAGATAACATGATGAGCTAATGAGATTATTATTGCTTTGAAGAATGAGCAGCAAGATTACTGGAAACTCTGACACTTTCGTTTCTCATACCACCCCTGCTCTCTGCCTAATCAATGAGGAAATATGAAGATTCAAAGAAGAAAAAATATTGGAGGGGAAGAACGTACAAGTGTGGCATCAAACAGGTAACAATCTCAGAAATTTCCATCAGAATACAGTGCATTAAAAGCTCTAGGGGGATAATCAACATGCTTATTTATTTAGATGCCTACACATTAGGCTAACACCTTAATATTTCACATCAGCATCCTCTGAACAGAATCTAGGCACAACAGCATTCCATTTGGTTGCCTCTCTCAGATCAATAGGGTTTGCTCTTCTCCATTTTGCACTCGCAAGCCGTGCACCCAGGTACAGCCCGGCTCCTCCGGAATGGGCTTTCCCTCATTCTTTCTTTTTGTTTCAAACCGCTCTCCCACTTTCTGTCCATCCATCTATGCATCCATCCATCCATCCATCCATCCATCCATCCATCCATCCAGCCCGGCGGGGAGCTCAGCCGCCCTCCTCCCGGCAGCGAGCGGCCAGCCTGCGCCTCCCGGGACGGAGTCCATCTCACCCGGGATGGGCAGGATGCCTTCCAGCCGGGACCATTGTGCCCTTCCCCGCACCGCCGCCGTCCCCCCGCCGCGGGTACCGCCCGCCGGCGCACAAAGCGCTGTCCCCGC
>VZTN01030595.1:8039-104912 GCA_013400515.1 Erpornis zantholeuca | reverse complement strand
CCCCGCCGCAGCCGCCCCGCGGGACTGGCAGGGAGCGGGAGCGGGCGGCCGCCGGCACGGGTGGGCGAAGCTCCCGGGCACGGGGGATCCGTGTGGGAGAAAGGCGGAGATGGAGCGGTGGGGGATCGATGACGGAAACTCTCAATAAGGCAGGAAACGGCCACGTAACGGTGTTAATAAATGGCACAGTCCCGGGGCGGGATGGAGGAGAAGCGATGGAGGGAGCGGGGGCTCGGCTGCAGACGCTCCGTGCGCTGTAAATCCATGCCCTGCCGAGGACCCGACGTGCTGGAAGCGCTCCGTGAAAGGAGCAGGATCTCATCTGGGCTGTTTGATTGTTATTTGATTGTTACAAATGTGGCACCGACAGACTGACCGTGTCTTTGTGTTCCCTCATAAAAGGAGCAGGTCAGAACACACCAAAGGCAGTACAAGTTCGGTCCGGTTTTTTCAGAATAACTTTCAAGAGATGATGGTTTCGTTTGGAAATTTATTCGTTCTCTTCAGGGTGTGACGGGACTGCATGCAGGATCTGTCCTGGCCAGAGAAATGTAACATGGTGAGGCTTTTATGGGCGATAATGAGTTGGGATAGGGAGGTCTTCCTCTCCTTTCTCGGATGCAGCATGGGAAGCGTCAAAGCCTGGAAGTCAAAACTTTTTCTTATAAAAAAAAGAAAAAAAAGTTAAATCGGAACAACATTTTTAAATACCAGTGTCTAGCATTATCCTTCCAGTACCTTACTGATGCCACTAAATAATCAGGCATAATCTCCAAGATGGTAAGTGCTTGCAGGTCTTAAAGGTTTTTCTTCAAGATCACATATGTTCATTATGTCTGAAAGATAGTTCCAGAATATAGATTTTGAGGAGTTAATGTCAGGCGGTAACGTGGAAAGAGAGGGTCATAGTGCTCTCTGAATCTTTACAACAAAGCAAATATTGCCCTCAGCAGTCCTGGTAGACCTATATAAAAAAAGTGGGTTTAACTTGAACTGGGTTTAACTGTGGTTTAGGTTCCAAATGTCCTCCCTCTTTTGCTTGTGATATATGACATTCAGATCATCATAACTCGACCCACATTAGAAAAGTACACACAAGGAATATCTAAATATTTATGTTCTGTGTTTACTTGAAGTGCCATTAAATCCCTTTATTGCCGTGCTTTTACTACCATCACAGAACTCTCAACTGGTTTCCAGTCGTAGTAGGAGGCAGAGATTCTGTCCGTAGGCCAGGTGGGTGTGCTGCTTTTCCTTCCCTCTGTCTCCTCCAGCACAGCCTGTTCCTGGCAGTTCTGATCAGCCTCATCTAATGATGCTCAGCCCCCACTGGCTTGGCCAACCACAAAATCTTTGGCTGGTCTCCTGTGCTGGTGTAGCTTTATAGGAGACTGCCATAAATTCTAGCAGCCTCCCTGGCTTCCTGAAGAACATCACAGGTGTATTTCAGTCCTCCCATGGAATGGAGACTTCCACTTTAGCCTTCCTCTGAGGGTCCCAGTGCTGAGCCTCCTCTTTGTCATCATTTTCCACACAGGTATTTGCAACTCATTTTTTTTCTGCAACTTCTGGGTTTGGACAAGGATGCTCCTAGAGTAGGATGCTTCCATTTTTGTTTTTTTGTGTCAGCTTTAGTGTACCTCACAAGCCCTTTCCTAGTTAAGAAATAGCTCATTCAGAGAAATTATCTCAGAAGTAGCTCATGGCAGAAACGGAGCATGATGTAATTCTTCAGTCAGAAAAATGCTCAGATTCTATCACCAACAGGAGGACAGTTAAGCTTGCCTCACCTGTTTCACCAAATTTTAACTACAGCAAAGTGTAAATTCCCTATATTAATTACTGGTAGTCCTACTTTGCAGTGCTTATCGTGTCCAGTGAGATTGTTGTGCATGTAACAATCAAATGATCCAAACTAAAATCTGAAAGGATGGTGCATTCACGGGGTGTTTTTAGCAAGAGACAGATGAAGAAGAAAAAGAGAAGGAAAAGGAAGTACATTTAAAGTTTAGAAATAAAAATGGTGAATACAGACACAGCATTTTAAAAAATCCCCGAAGGTAGCACTTACAAAGTTTGCCAAGAAATGAGTCCATGTTCCTGCTCAGCTGTGTTCTGACATCTTCTGGCAAATGACATCTTCTCTTTCTCAGCACTTATGAGAGCTCTGTGAAGTTCTGGCCATTACCTCTGGGGTGAAACTGAGAGCATCTGTCCTGATATTTATTCATTATCATTCCCAGGCTTAAAATAAACTCTTTCATAGAAGAGTTTGCTGTGTGCATGAAGCAAGATTTCAAATAAAGCATTACTAACCTTCTCAATTGAACAAAATCCACTGAACACATCAAGGCAGTTGAAACCTACTTAAGAGCATGAGTGAAGCAGCTATTTCAGAGAACACCAACAGGTCTGAAGGGTATCCTGGAAAGAAAGTCTCCTGCAGTGATCTTCGCTTGTCAACTTTTCCGAAAATGAGAATATAATCAGAAGCAGATTTTCACTTCACCTGAAGAGACTCTCTGAGTTTTTGAAAAGTACCCCTTTGTACCATCTCATCTGCCAGAGTCCCTCCTTCCTCAGATCTCATTCTGGCTTCTCAAACCATTGGATAGGAATCACTATGTTCCATGTTATGTTTCAGTACTGAGCTGTGTCTAAGACATGTTCAACACCCCAGTGCAAAGGCAGCTCCTCACTGTTTCCAGTCAAGTGCAGAGAAGCCCCAGTGTCCTCCTGGAGTGAGCAGAACACAGGCAACCACTTGCATGTTGGTACAGCAGGTCCTGCACCATCTGCTGAAAGGTCAAGGAGACTTGAAGCTGTCACTGAACTGGGGCTCATCTGTTCTTAAAAATTCAGGGTTGCTCCAGCGAGCACAGATACACAGCTTTGGTCATGTGTGTGAAAGCACAACAGCAACAACACTGTCTTCTTCTAGTGTTGATACACCCTGTCCTAAATTTAAGCCCTAATTAATTTGAGGTCTTACCAAAAAAACACATGCTGACACAATGCATCAACGTGCATGTGATAGGAAAGATGGAGAAAGCCAGAATTCATCTCATTCTCTAAGTGGTTAATACTTTAAATCCAACCTAACTGAATATCCGCTTAGCTTACCAAATGTTCAGCCTTGCCTTGTACTCCCAATATTCCCTGCTTTGCTGTGTTGTTGGCAGTGCTGTGCTGTTGATAATGACAAATGAACAGAAACCTGTACTATGGGCACAGCTTTCTGCCAGTTACCTGAAAACTAATTGCTGGTAGAGCTGAAATTTCTTAATGCATACAGCTTTTTCTTTCCTTTGGGAAAGTGTAGTCAGCTTTCATTTGGGCATTTTTGAGTTACAAGCATTAAAAAAAAAAAAAGCCCTATCACCATAATTACAAAGACTTCCAGTATGGTAGAAGAAATTATTAGAAATAGAGATGCTGAAAGCTGAAAATACATATATATAGAGGGCATTTCAGAAGGGACTGCTGATTTGGAGAGCCTGTATATACTTCAAGGACCCAGCTTTTCAAAAGCTGTTGAGTTTGTATAAACAGTTCCCTTCCCAATGTCTCTGTTCTATATATGCTTGTTATTTTTCTCTCTCTCCCCTCTCAGATTTAGTGTTGGCTTACTTAGGAATGAACTCAGAAAGTCTGATCAACAGAGTTGCTTATGAGACTAGGACACAGGAATTCCTGTTTTAGGAAAGCCAGATGATTTTAGCCAGAGGTGACATCCTTAGATTTTCATCTCCACGTGCATAGTTTAAAAAACTTCAGGCAACAAAGCAGAATTTAAGCAGAAAACTTAGGCACCTCTGTGAGCTGGGAGGTGTGGAAGGCAGCCTAAATTCCTTTTGTGCACTTTAGATGCCTAAGTGCTTAGCTGCTGTTGTGGTTGGAAATGGACTTTAAATCGTATTAAATCCTTGTGTAGTTTAATTTGGATTTTCCTGATGCCTTGTACATTTCTTTGGATGAAATCTTAACAAAACTACGTATTGCCAGCAACAGATAAGTATGTGCCTATGCTTTACTTGTCTGTATTTTTTTAAATGGTGATGAAGTTTAAATAAATAAATAAAAAGTAATGTAATGTTAAACTGTTTCATTGGGCAGAAGTAAGGAAAATCAGTATTGTCTGCTTTCCACTGGAAAATTAATTCTACTTCTTTACAGAAGAGTCTTCCAATACAAGAATCACATGATGCTGGGAAATAGGTCATGCTGCTCAGTGAAGAACAAAACCTTGCACAACACAAACACACAATACACATTTTGCTGTAACTACAATCCCTACACTTTCTCTCAAAATTTCATTCGTTGTCTTTGGATGCCTTGAGGTGAATTTTAGTTCTCTTCTTCTCACAAAGCCCTTGGAGCTGAACCAAACACTCTTGATTTATCCTGAAATTGCATATTTTTGCCTGTAGTCTAGGGACTGTGTTTTGTACACTTTAAGGGAAAAAAGTACCCATTAATGTTAGTGGGAGTTCTTCCATGCAAAGAAAGCAGAATCACACTCCTATACATAATTGAATCTGAGGAAATGCCAGAAAAACACTGTTTTGGTTTAACCCCTCATAGCAGCATTTGTTCTCCCCCTCTCTTTGCAGTTTATTTTCAGCCTCAGGAGCCAGAGCAAGGCTTTGCTGGCCCAGCCAGGCCTGTTTCCCACTGATAACAGAGGCAGCCCAGTGAGTGCAAACATCTGTACTTTAGATGCTGAGTGGGAAGTGAATCCAGCACATGCTGTATTATGTGGCTGCAGAAGCGTGGATCTGGAAGGGACCCCAGAGATCACTTAGCCCAGTGCTCATTTATCTGGTCCAAGTGCTACATAACCACCTCAGATAAAACTAAGGGATCTTGAAATGCACCCATGCAGGTTTTCATTTTCCAGTGGAAAGCCTTGGGTTCAACTTTGGGTGATTCTTTACTTGGTTTCCTTTAATGAATTGATTTTCTTGCTTCCATGCATGTAGGTTTGATCCTGAGTTTTAAGTGTCCTGTTCCAGCAACCACCTTCTGACAGATTATGAGCTGTGCACAGTCCCCAGATCACAGAGTGAGAAAGAGTTCACCTATAGAAAACATCTATACAGAAAAGAAGAATGGAGTAATGAAAACCCTACTGAACACACATGGTCAAGGAAACAGAGCTGAGTTCACTGGGGATTCTTAATTCTGAATTTCCTGGTGTTTGCCACAGACACAGGAAATTGATTTGACACTGTCTGAGTCTCTAAAGTAATTCTGGAAGCTTAGTCAATTGATTTCCCTTCTCATTGCCGGAATGGTGGATCCGGGCCAAAATGTGAGCTCAAATGAAGTCCCTCAGCTTTGGGAATGCATCAGGAGAGGTTCTCTGCCAGCCACAGAACCTTGCTCTCTAGAGGCCCTCGCACACTGCTCGGTTTTGCTGTGTTTACAGTGGTGGTCAGCACTGCAGACACTGCCTCCAGACTTACAGCTGAGGGCTGACAAACCAACACTCCTATTTCATGCACTGCTCCAGTGAAAACCTCTCCTCTCAGAGCTAAACTGTCTCTCCTGGTTTTGGCCAGAGCTGCTGGCAGGTTGCCCTGTTATGTATAAACATGTAAACCACAAAAAGATAAAAGATTGAAGCATGCCAGATCCCTAATATAGATGAAAACTTGATTTCTTACCTCTGTGAGGAAGAAGTTGCTTTTTCCCGGCTTTGGAAGCATTTGCAGTTCAGTAAGCTGCTGTTACACAGAAGGGAATGTGCTTTCCCACCAGTTTTGATTCACTTCAAAATGCTTTTCTGGAGTAATCGATTGCTTTGCCAGCCTGAAACTCAATAAACATGGTTTTAAAGGGGCAAAGATTTAGTGCTGCTGCAGTCTGCACGATAAATCTCTGTTCATTTATTAATGAATGAATGAAGCCAGGGATGATTGTCCAATATTATGTGTCATCATTGTTTACAATCCCTGATTTATGGACCTGACTCCTTGTTTTCTCAGGTGTGGTTTGGTGGTGGTTTTCTCAGGTGTGGTTTGTGGAGTCAGACTGGCATTGTGACAATACACCCAAGAGGAAAACCAGCCCCTCTTTGTGCCATCAATTAAGGTTGTAGGTACAGGTATTATGTAAGCCCCCAGCCTCGGGTGGGAACTGGTAATCAGGTGGTGGCAACATTTCTGTTAGTCAGCCTTATTTGTATGGTTTTCTGTATGTGTTAATCTCTACACATGAGTAATTTCCCCCAGACAATGAAATGAAAATTGAATGTCACGCTATCTGTTTGGTCTGTACATCTGCTGTTGGTGCTCTGGTTTGCATAACAGTGGTGAATTTTTGTGCAGTTTAGAGTACATATGTATTTTGCTGCAGATTTCAGCATCGTTGTCACATTTCTTAGGCTAAGTGGAGAAGAGAAAGGAGCCAGTGGACACCCCTCCCTGCAAGAGCGTGAAAGGCATTTGTAATTCACACAGCCTCAGAAATCCCATGGCTGATGCATTGCTGCTTCAAAATCTACATTCACAAAACACAGGTTTGGAGAAATGCCAGTTCCACAGTCATGTTACAGCCTGGACTTGCCAGAGCTGGGAATGACAGTGGGGTATGGCAGGTTTGGTGTCATCAGCAGTGCTTCAGCATATCTACAGTTGGGAAGAAATGTTTGGGTGTATTTGTGTCAGAAGACAAAAGCAGCTGTTACTGATAGGGAGTCTCTGAGGTACATCCAAGTTCATCATCACATGAAGCAAACTGTCTCCTCTAAGATGAGAAAAGAACAACCAAAAAATCTCAAAGCAACTATATTTGAAAGAACCAGGGATTCATGAAGTGCTGGTCACTACAGCAAACTAAGAGTGGGACTGTTAATCTGGAGTCTAGATTGGAAAGTGCCCCTTAATGCAAACATTTTCTGGTCAGAGATAGGATATCCATTAATCCAAGTTCAAGAACTGTGGCTGACTTCACAGGGAGATTTATACCTCTGTGAAATCATACATATGTCAGTATTTAGAGGATTCATGGAAGAAACACTTCCCGTTGTAAATGAGAGGATGAATTTGAAGAACAACAAAACACTCTTGTCAAGACAGAAAAAAAGTTACTTTCAGGTATCTTGTTGTGAAATGTTTGCTGTGGATAATCTGTTGGTAAAAACATATCTGACATTTCAGAGCTCAAACCAAGCAAATCCAAAGCAACACAGAGGCAATAGATTTTGAGCAGAGCAGCATCACAGCAGAGAGCTGACTTCTCTAGTAACACCCTGTGAATCACTGTGAGGAAAGGGACAGGCAGAAGAGAACAGGAGGCCAGCTGAAACCATGGCAGGAAATTGCTGTGCAGCACGAACTGAATCGAATCAAAAGGATGAGTGGACATGTGCAGACCTTCCAGAAGTGTCTTGGCACTCCAGAAGGGAAGTGGTAGATTTCATGTGGCATTTGGTATTTGCCAGGAGATACCAATAAAGGCACTGAAAGAAGCAAAGGTAATTCCTCTTCCGAAACACACTCGCAAGACAGGCGGTCTGAGAACAGAGACCTTTTCTTGTACAGCTCTATTTACAAACCAGGATTCATCAAATTATCACTCGAGAATGGAGAAGATTCTAGTGAGAAGCTGCATGACAAAGTTCATCATCCCAGACATGGAAGCTTAATTAGTCTCACCAAAAACCATTGAGATGAAATTGGGCTTCTGAAATCAGCCCAGGAGATACAGACAGATGTGCTGCTTCACACCTTCTCCAGGATGAGGGACCAAATCAACCCCCACTAAAGGCACAGGAGCCTTGGATTCAGCAGTGGTGTGCTGCACTGGAGTATAGGAAAATTGCTGCTTTCTTCTTGTTTTTTCTGAAACACAGTCTCAGGCAAGACTCCCTGACAACAATAAGGACAACACCACCACATATTCCCCGACGAGTGGCTTTGGGGATGAGACACAGCTTGTACATGTTTCTGCAGTCAGCAGGGCCTCAGGAGCCCTGCTACTCACAGGCTTTTTGCAGGCTTGGATATTGGGGGACTTCCCACCAGGAACTGTGGCATTCCCATGTCACAGTGCGAAGTGCAGGGGCTGGAGCCTCTGTGAGACTCTTGCCTGTGCCAAATGTGGGTGGAGGTGATGCCTTAAATGGCTACCTAGAAACAGAGACCAGAGAGGAATAAAGGAATAAAGGAGGGATTGATTGGAAAGGCCTTCAGAGGTACACTCTGGGCTCCAGAGGCTCCTGCCTCAGTGCATCCCAACATGGACAAGGACAGCTCACGAGTTCTTCCCACTTGGATCTCAGCATCAATTCCCCAAGCAGAAGCCAGGCAAGGATGGAATTTGCCCAAGCTTGCCCCCCTGTCGCCAAGATTGTGGTTTGCAGTTGTTGGGCCTAGGAGGGTCTGGGTGTCCTTGGAGAGCTGGAGAGGCTTTGTTGTGTGTGTGTGAGCATGAGAGAACAGCACTGAACGAGCTCCAGGGAACTGCAGAGTGACACTGGACAGGGCAGGGTTGGAAACAATATAAAAGTTAAAACCTAAGGCATCACAGGTCAAGCCAGGAGACAGGGATTAATTTCAGACACTTACTCCACACAGCATCACCTGTGTGCCTGGAGTGGGTGCTTGAAAGTGAGAATCTGGAGATGGCTGCATGGTGTGAGCACTAATTATTTTCAGTTAAGGTTTGGAGGAGAAGAAAAATGACAGTATTTCTTGAATTATGCATTTTGTATCATGGTAGTACCTTGCTGTATGCATTAGTGGCATTCATCAAGAAAGAGTAATATTCCATTTGTTTGTGGTGCATTTAAGCAATGAATATTGGTAATTGTATCTCAACTTTGTCTTCTAACTATAACTATGAGAAGTTCAAGCATTTTTGCACCAAATACGTTTGTCACTGATGGGAGGAGGTTGCCATAAATACATTAATTACTAACTGATAGACTGCTACAAAGAGAAGGTGGTTATATCTAAAACAAGCCTAAAAATATTGATGCCTCCAACAAAGCATCTTTAGAATTTGCTGCCTTCAGTGATACCAAGAGCTGAAATTTCCAAACTTGTCTCACCGGCTGCATGATCCTCAAAGAGTGAAAGAAGCAGTGTGCCATGGCTTTGCTGCAATTGTATTGTCATCTCAACCAAATTCCCTATCACTGAAATGTGAAACAGGTAAAAAAAGTGAATACCTGCTAAATATTAAAATAAGCAGCTGTTCAGAACTAGAATAAGTAGTTGAAAGGTTTTCTTACCCAGTAATTGAATAAAGTCATGGCAAATTCTAAAAATATTAAGAAGTCCAATTACTTGAGCAATCACAATATCTGAAAAATACTTTCTGAAGCTTTTAAGTTAGAGGAAGGGAGTGAATGATCTGCATAATTTAAATGCAGACAGGTACCAGAGAAGGTTCTAGGCAAATAAATAACAGATGTGAAATACTGACTTCCCACATATTTTTCAGTTTCATTCTTTATCAAAAGTGCTTGGCACAAATTCATATCAAATGAAATTTCTTCTTTTTTACTGTCATTATATCACTCAGCACATTAGGAATGCAAAAATCAAGCATTTGGATAAATGTATGTTAGAACAGGTAATTAATTTAGTAAGTATATACACAGATCTTGTTTGCAAGAAAAAAATCTGACAGTGTAAAATTATATGTGATTGCATTGCAAAGCAAGCTGCTTTAATGGCTTTAATGCAATAATAACCAACTTCTCCAAATGAAAATATCAAAAGCATGAAGGGCCAAAAAATAAAAGCTTAAGATTGATTATATAAATCAGTGAATATCTGACTATGCATCAAATCATGATTGAAAATCGTGGATTCCAAATTAGAATTCTTGGGTACTTCGATTTCCAATCCACGAAAAACTTTTGCCTCTACGAAGGGGCTTTTTTTCCTCATACAGAACTTGACATGGGAACATTCCTCGTAGCAGAGCTTTTAAAACTCTAGCTGTTGAAATGTAAATATGGGATACAATCACACACAGACCTGAAAATATGCAGGTACTTTTTGCCTGGCTCGCAGCTCAGGAGAGAAAAAAAAATCTGTATTTAAATGGCAACTAAACACAAAGGAAAAGCAAATCCTTCTGGCTTGGAACCTGAAATAAACAAACAAAAAATCCTAATGTAACAGATGAGCCTGCTTTTGTTGCTTGAGTGTGCAGACCAGCTTTCCAGTCACAGGACTCACTGAAGGTGTGAGAAAGGAAGAGAGCAGAAATTAATATCTTGGTTTTCTTTTTTTTTTTTTTCCCAATCAACAAGATATTACCTCCTTACAATGTATTCCATCCACCACACAGCTTACAGAACAAGTACTGATGATTGGAGTGTTTCATAAGACAGTCTGAACATGGGTTTTTGGGAAAAACTGTAAAACTTGCCATTTCCAACTGGGAGACAGCTCATTAGAAGGCATGACATCAGCTCAAATTACACCAAGAGGGAGAACAAGAAGGCAGAAAGATCCCATGGTAGGCTGTTACAAGTGTGGATTATTTGCCTTGCTTTAAATTTAAGACATATTTAACAAAGGGGATGTTTTCTGTTACTCCTTGGAGACTTTAAAAATAAATCTACTCTGTTTTCTGTAGTTTTTCCTTGGTTTTAATTGCTCCTGGGTTCTGCTGTGGTAGCAGTCATTAAGTCAGCCACTGATGCACACCAACACCTCAGTGTTTATTTACCTACCTCTGAACTTGGTTAGAGGAAGGTAAACAGTCTTTCTAGGTTTTAGCAGGTGTCAATTATTTGATTGTAAAGCAGAGTGAGGCATCTGTGCCTGAAAAAAATGCCTCCTGTGCCTTTTGAGTGGCTTCTAAGTAAATCCTCCCACGTCTCCCCGGTGGGGCAGCCTCACTGGTGAAACAGAAAGGCAATCCTAAATTCACTCGAGGATGTACTGAGCCCTGCCCTTCAGTTCTAGCTGCTGCCAGCTGGCTTCTCTCACCAAGCAGTGCCCCCCAGCCCTGGCCCCGTCTCCAGTCCATAGACAGCCCTTGTTTTTTGGGAAGGGGGGAAAACAGACACTCTAACCACGGGTGTCTGCATGAAGGGGATTTTTTACCTTCCTTTGCCTTCCTTTAGCTGGTTTTTACTTAAACTTGCTCCTTGGCATTGACTGTGATTAGGAGGTGCAGCAGGCTTGGGTGGCTTGGGTTTGGGTTTTTGATAGGTATTCAAAGCTTGACCAGCAATGTTGGACTATCAAGTTCTGTACCTGTGTAGGGAGTTCAGGGCCATCACAATCAGATGACACAGAGGAGAGGAGTTTTCCTTAAGTTATGCTTTTAAGTGTCACCAAGATAAGGAAAAATCTCTGTGATCTTAAATTAAAGGTTTTTTACACTCACTGTCTCAAGATCATAAGCATTTATGATCATAATAGATAGACACACTTAACTATTGCCTTCGTAGCATTAAATTTTACATCTGCTGCTTGCAAAATCTGCTGTTCAAACTAGTCTGAACTTATTATGTCAATGGTTTAAGGGCAGCTTCTCTCCAGAAAAAAAAAGCAAAACAAAACCAACCAACCAAAACCCAGCACTACAGCCAGAAAATCAGAAACAATTAAGACAGGTCTTAAGAAATCTTAGTTCAATGTAATTGCCTTGTCAGGGAGAGGAAGAGAACATCATGTTCATGTTGCTTCCTCTTCCCCTAAATCAAGAAATGGAATTAAGTGAAACTGATGCAATCAGGGCTCTGATTTGGCTGTGGTTGTGCAGCTGTGTCAAGCAGTGGCAGCTCTAATCTCTGCCTTGCCACGGCACAGCACAGGCTATGCAGGAGGCAGCTCCAAGGAGCTCTCCAGTACAACTCTCTCCACAGAAAATTTTCCCCCTTCTGCCTTTCCTTTTTCTCCATTTTGCCTACACTTTGCATGGTAGCATTATATCCTGTAATTTGTCAGAAAATGTGCAAACATATTTACAGTAAATCCACATGGTACATGGCAGTTTTGTTGCCCTTTCCCTAAATTCACCCACTAGTTAAAATCAAGATAAAGTCCACATTAAATGAAAGGGCAAAGGATGCTTTTAAGCACCACTGTCCTCCCAAATCCAAGGTGCAGGGGAATGAATCACAAAGAGAGGAGGGCAGGGAAGTGGCCTTAGCAGTCAGGGGGACAAGGTGGTGTTTTGCCTTGTGGGGGTGACCAGAGGCCCACATGCTGAGGGAAGGTGGTCTGAGGACTTCTGCACAGCCAGAAGTCTTTATTAGGAAGCCAATAATAACTGATGAGATGCTTGATCAAAAAGAGGGGAAGGTGGTATGGGATAAAACTGCTGATGATTGCCATGAGGAAACCTTGAGTTAGTGACGTCTCCTTTCAAACCAGCAATCTGACCACCCAAGAGAGGTGACTGCTGCTGCAAAGTTCACTCTCTGAATGAGTGTCCTGGGTTGCAAAGTAGGACGTGACCAAGAGCATGTATTCTATCACCATCTTCATGAACCAGGTGGGGCAGTGCTCTCTGCCTCCCCCCTCAAAGCTATTTTCTGTTCATGGCCCATCAGGGCCTTGCCCACGACCCACAGATAAGCTGTCCCTGGACTATCTCCTGATTAATAGCTCATCAGTGCCTTTGTGAGAAGCTCCACCCAGAAGGAGGGCACAGGCACTCAATCCTGGATATAAACTGGGATTTTGAAAATCATTAGCAAGCCTTTCCCACTGGATTTTCCAGAGGACAAGAGCTACAGAGCTACCACTGGACCTGCTGAGGAAGACCAGACCTTTCTCCAGGATCACCTCTTCAACAAGACTACATCCATCACTTTCAGGAGAACTGCAGCCACCATCTCATGGCACTGCCACTGCTCCCCTGACTAACAGGGGGTCAGGTTGTATCTGACTCTGTCAGTTTAAACCAGTATTTTCTCCTGCCTTGTTTTATCTATATATATATATATGTGTGTGTGTGTGTGTACAATCATTAGTAAAGAACTGTTATTCCCATTTCCCATATCTCTGCCTGAAAGTCCCTTGATTCCAAAATTATAATCATTTGGAGGGAAGGGGGTTGCATCTTCCATTCCAAGGGAGGTTTCTGCCTTCCTTAGCAGACACCTATCTTTTCAAACCAAGACAGTGAGGAAGCCAATATCCTCCCCAAGACAAACACAGGGACCACAGAAGTCCTGCTGTCCCTCACCTGGGGCTGAGCCTCATGCTGTATGTCAGATCACACAGACTTTCAAGGCCACTCATCAGCACTGGTGCACACCAACATCAGCCTCACGTGACATCTGCAAAATTTCAGGACTTTTGAGGAATTTGGAGGTTACTGAATGAAAATAATTTCTGAATTAGGAACAGGAGTGCAGACAGCTCTGGAAGCCATGCACACCTAGCAAGTGAGGGATTCAGTTTTGATGCTCTAACTTCCATGTAGACAGAAACCTGTGCAGTCAGAGTGGCTTCGTTGCAGCTGAAGGAGAACCTGTCCCCAGAGGAAATAAACCTGACTGAATTGTTCAGGAGGGCAACGTGGTAATAACTAATGGCAGAGAAGAACCACCAAATAATCATTGATTCAGCAAAAATTAATGTCTGAAGAGAAACATAACCAAGGCACCAGGGACATGACAGGAAGAATGTCTCGTTTTCTATAAATCAGGACTTGATGACTGAGTAATAAATGAGATTTGGCATTTCTTAAGTAGCTCAGCCTGTTTAGCTTAAGGAGGGACTGATAATTATATGATAAGCTGTAAATATCTATCTGCAGGGGACCAGAAATCTGATTAGTGAGGGCTCTTCCACCTACCAAACAAAAAAGTCCAGTTATCTTAGATGAAGCTATAAACTCAAACTAAAAATGACATGCAGGGTCTGAAATGTGAGGTTAGGTAACTATTACCAAGCTGTAATAATGCTGAATTTCCTGTTTCTCGAATCCATTAGAAAGCTATAGCAATGGCTTTGGTGGATTTCCTATTTCTGACAGACTTTAAACTTAAAAACCAAAAGTTATGTTTGTTTGTTGTTTTGTTGGGGTCTTTTCCCCCCTAAAAAACATGGTTTTAACAAGTTTTGGGAAAGTGTTTTAGAGATGTTCACCCTACTTAATCAAAACTCTATGTGATTTTTAATCTGCAAATCCCTCTTTTTTGCAAACTCATCTTTTCTAGGTGCTTAGCAGGGTGTATCACAAATTAAAGGACTACATTTTGGTGGTAACTGCTTGCCAAAATATTGGTAGCCCCCTAGAATGGCATCCTCATGGAATCCTCACTTTGAAATCACAAATGTGTGTGAGAAAAAGACCCAGAGGTACCCAGAGCAGCACCAGTAAAATGACAATGTTCTGCAGAGATTTCTCTCAAGTATATCTAAGCAGAAAGAAACTGAAATGGTTCAAAAGACAAAGATAAATATCTACAGTTGAAATTAACTGTCACATCTATCAAATCTTGGATTTAAGCCTGGCACTCTACACTAAGCAAGAATTGCTTCCAGATCTCTACAAATTGATAGTCTGGGCTAAAAGGACCACAGTGTGAGCACTGAGCAAATTTTGATGAAATTGGATAAAAGGTGAAGAGAATTCTGAAATCTCCACACCTAGTGTTTTAGAAAAAGGAAAGTTTTAGCAGAGAGTTTTAGCAGCAGCTTAATCCAGTCCTGGTATAAGTGAGCACACCTCTGTGTGGTGCCTCCTGTGCACGAGGCAGTCTCACAGTGAGATGGACACACAGCACTGCGAGGTCACAGTGTGGACCTCTCTGGGATCTGCCTCAAATTTTAAAAATTCAGGGCAGAGATCCAATAAAAGAACATTTCTGCCCCTATTCTCCTTCTCCATCCAAGGCAGGTAGAAGAACTTTGCTACAGAGTCTGGAGCCCGAGGATTTGGGCAAACATGAGCGACCACCACTGGGACAATTATATGTCCATATATAAAAATAGACTCCCAAGACATGGAGGGCACTCTTTGGGTTATTTCCACACCTTATTTTTGCAGCTTTTCAGAACAGCAGCAGAATTTGGCCACTTCTAACTAACATATTAGAAGAAGCCTTCATCTTAATGTGGTTTAGGTCAAAAGCAAACCGCTTTTGTTTGGGGTTTTTTTGGGAAAGGGATTTCACATCTGAATTTTAGGGACGCTGATATGAAATCTCAGATTGAAATCACTCTCCATGAGATTTGATGCCAGACTTGAGGCATTATTGATTGTGTAGCAAGGTTTAAAATCAAATTAAATGTGGTGATTTGCCCCCAGGAAAATTGTGTACAAAAGAAGAAAATGTTTCCCCAAGCAAATCTCCTTAAAATAAAATTAAAATAAAAAAAAAAAGGAAACAAAACAAAATAAATCTCCATTGCTTAATTAAATCTCTTCCTAAGTGACAATATCTTTTTAGAGAGAATATTTTTTAACTTTGATTGTGAAGAACACTGATGGAACAGCTCTCGTGTGAGACACAGCAAGCAGCAGCAGTGCCAATAGCATAGCTAGGACTTTGCTGGGGTGCTGGGACAGGAGGGAAACTGCTATTGTGTCACCTAGGAAGATAAAAATGATGCACTTTTCACAAATTCAGACAAAAATGTGATGGCAGTCAGATTTTGAGAAGGAACATTTCCATCCATTGTATCAAAATGAAGCTCATTTTCTCCCCTAGTACATGCTGATGATTTTGGGATATTTTCTAACATATCTTTCTTTCTCATCTCCCAGGACTGCCTCAAACCAGTCAGCTTACAGCATTACACATCAACAGCCAAGGAGAGAAGAGAGAATAAGACATTTCCACCATCTCCATTTGCAAAGCTCGCACGAATCAAAACCAAGCACTGTGGTACTTCTGAGCAGCCCTGACTGCTGAACCCTGGAGCTTGAACTCATCATTTAAACACTGGGGTTACTCCTTGTGTCAGCAATCATGGCTGAGCTCTCTGGAATTTGAGGAGGGGGGCAAAAGTGAAGTCGAACTGCCCTTTTTCTGTCTCAATTAAAAGTGCTGTGATTCCCAGGGTGAGAGCCTGTTGGGCAATGCCTTCATGGTATTTGCTTTTCATTCAACGCCATTAATAGGTGATTTGCAGCTATCCATGCTGATGAGGGCAAGTTCCTCCCTGCTCACTGCCCCAAATCTTGCTCCAGGCACCAGCCCTGTCTCTCGGATGCTGAGCCCCTAGAGCATACTGTTGTTTGGGTGTTGGAGTCCAGGGAAGTCTGAAAGCTTNTTCTTCTTTCTTCTTCTTTCTTCTTCTCTTCTCTTCCTTTCTTCTCTGACACCAGTTCCTGTAGTTTGCTGTTTGGTGTAAGGAAGAACTGAATGTGGAAGAGACATGTCAATGAAACTAACTTTTGTTGGTGTTGGGAATAAAACAAGATACGTAGGATTTTCTTAATGCTCAATATTAGATATAAAAGGTAGCTGCTGGTAGCAGCCATTGCCTTTCTGCACTTGTGTTCCTGGAGGTCACAGCACTGGCTGTGTCTCCCAGCTTTTGATAAGAGAAAAATAAACAACCTTGAAAAAGCAGAAAGAAGCCTCATTTCATCCTTTTGGGACATGGGACACTGAAGAAGCAAGAGAGCTGAGCCAGAGACTGCCGGGGAGCAAACAGACCCCTACAGTTTGGGTATGAGCCTTTCTTTCCCTGCCAGAAAATCCAGGCTGGAAGGAGCTCTGGTGGGAAAGGGATCAGCTGGAGAGGGTTCCCACTGTGGGCAAGGCACTGAGTCCTTTTTGGAGGAGGCCTTGGTAGGAGAGCTTGCATTTGGGAGCTGATGGATAAAGAGAGGGTAACCCATGAACACACGTGGGGATCACAGAACTCTTTGGGTTGGAAGGAAACTTTAAAGGTCAAACCAGCCCAAAGCCCAGAAGGGAGGTTCCAAGAGGACACAGAGGAATGGGTGGGTGATGTGGGATTGCTGTGGCATATGAAGAAGGGTGGGGAAATGCATGCACATGGTTTGTGCACAGAGGCAGCCTTGGCATTTATCCCTGTTCTGTCCCAGCTCCTCTGGGCTGTACCCTCAGCGGGGACAATGCAGCACACCCAAGCAGAAGGCAATTAAATTTCCTTCTGTACAGCAGCAGGGACTCTCTTTTTAGCTTCAGAAAGCTGCTCTCCAGGGCCTAAATTGAACTTCAATCTACGATTGAGCAGCACTATGGGGGCTCTGCTCTCAACTGGAGTACCTGGGAATTACTGCAATGTAAATAATAATTTCATAATGTTCATGTAAGCCTGTTGTTGGATTGCAGAGTCACACATTAGAGTTTTACATGCCTGGCATAAGGTTGTTCATGCACAGTCTTGCAGAGGGTTTAATTGGGAAGGCTGAACAGCTATGGAGGGGTTACTCTGACATTTCTTCTGAGGGTAATATGGGTTGCACTGCCTACAACCCAGTAGATCCATATGGAGGATTCTGCTTTAAAACTGGCTTTTATTCAAGGCTCTTCAGAGAATTTCCCTGCTTTGCTTTTCAAATGCAGCCACAAGAGGAAATGAAAAATATATCTGAAAGATTTCAATGGTGTGGGATTTTTTCTTCCATTTTGCTATAGCTGTATATTATTTCCCTCCTTTGCAAAGTAGCTTTGAAATACACAGGCTAAAAAGAGCAGATAAAATTTATTTTTATTTAGTGTTACTATTTACTGCAGACAGCTTATGATTTGGATGAATTTTCCAGGTGAAGCCATAGCCTTAAAGAAGTCAATAACAACTCTCCACTGCCTTTGTAGGGCTGAGTGAAGGGAAAGCAATCCAGTGGTGGGATATTGTTGGTGTCTCCTCTTTTCCAGAGTTACCACTCAACCCAAATCTAAACAAACCTTGGCTTAACTTTTAGTTTTATGCTTGAAGGTCACAAGTCCCAGTTTTGTTTAGGCTGCACATGGACCTGCTTCTAAAAACAGTGGACTCTTCCCACAAGTACATGTGGTGCCTTATCTCTGATGTGCAGGAAATGAGCCTCCAGAGCCTCCCCCTACTATCACACTGCTGTGTTAAGGAGGTTTTGTAAAAACCATACATGAAGGAGAGTAAAAACCATACGGGAATTTGTTAATTCAAAAAGAAGATCTTGCACTAAGACTTTAAATAAAATACCCCAAGAAGGCAGCACAGGACATCCTCGTGCCAAGAGATACTGAAGTACTGTTGAAATCAGAGGACTCCAGAGGGCACCAAAGTTATCAAACTGCAGGACTGATGGATGTCAGGATGACAAATGTTGGTCTTTTGCATACCTGTGGTGATGACTTTGTGGGGGCAGATATTCCCAAATTTGAGTAACAAACTAGAAAACCATGCTGAACTGCAAGGACTGCAGCTGTAATTAGTAAGATTATATTTCTACACTTTGCCCGTTTTGCATCAAAATCATTTTCCATTCAAGTAATTTCTCAGGCTGGTTAACTCTTTTTCTAATGAGTTAGTTCACGTAGTTTGGCAAAATACACGTGCACATTCCAAATTCTGCTTATTTACAGCACTGATTGCATAACTCCATAAACGTCCAGCTTAATTTTGTGGTGAGTTATGTGTGGTGGAAGCCACCACAAGAATTTCATTAGCCTCAGCTCTAAAGCTGTGACAGTAATTGCTGTAAGGCTATAAAGATTGAGCAGGATGTCATAAAAACACAACAGTGGAGATAAGAAATGTAAATATCTTTAATACCTGGGGACCAGTTAATCTGTGCAGGCAAGATATCATGTTCTATACATTTGTAATATTTCTCTCTGTGCATCCTGTTGGCTGCAAGAAACTTTATACTGTAAAAAACTTGACTCTGACTCTCAGCAGGTCACTCATCATCAAAACCCCAGTGTGAATTTGTACTGCTAATAGTGAATAAATGACTCGTTGAAGAAAACAGGAAATGTTGGACTGGAGGCTAGGGAACGACCCACAGTGACAATCTTTGCAAAAATGCCCTGTCCACAATCTCTCTGGGCAACCTCTGCCAGGGCCTCACCACACTCACAAAACAAAGAATTCCTTCTTAATATTTAACCTAAACTTCCCTCCTTCCCACTTGTTCTGTCACTCCATGTCCTTGTGAAAAATCCCTCTCCAGCTTTCTTGTAAGGCCCTTAGAAGGCTGCTCTGAGGCTGCTCTCTTTAACATAATTTGTGCTCTCCAACAGACGCCAGAATCTCATCACTCCCTCCTTATGAAGGTGTGTCAGTGGTAGTTCTATACCCACACCATCCTGCCCAAGCCCTGACAAGCCAATCTCTTTTTCCTAATGTAGCCAAGTGTCCTAAGAATGCTGAAAATGGATGCAGGAACTTGTTTCTAGCTCTAAATCTGCCACCCCACTGCAAGCAAGACAAGCACTACTCTGCAAGAGCTGGGATGGTGCCTCCACACATGTAGACAAACCTTGGCAATGCTAGAGACCAAACACCTCCATTTTAATGTGCCTCTGAGTCATCATCCTTGATGAGGCACAGGCTGTGTGGCTGCAGTTCCCTGAGCTGACATTAAGGAAAATAAACACTGCTCTGAGAGAAGTAGAGCAGAGGAAGCTCAGTTTTCTATGATCTTGCATCCTACATCTCTTCTCTCTGCTCTTCACACAATATCCTCTTCTACCTTCCTTTGTCTCCTGCATTTCAGCCTTTTGCTCTGATTTCTCTAGCACCCCTCTGATGCCAGAATGATTTTTTTTCTTTTTCTTTTATACCCCTCTTACATACTCTTTTATAGTTTTATGTATTCTTAGTGCTTTTAGCCTACATACTTGAAACTTTCCACGTCTAATAACTTAGCTGAGACCCACTGCACCATTAAACCAAGAGACCAATCAATCTAAAAACCCCAGAAGTCCTCTCCAAAACGTATTTTTATAAACTAAGATAGACCCATCCAAGGAAAAAGTTCCTGACAACAAAAAGTTCACTTGAACCTCTCATTGAAGAATCTTTAGTAAATAGGTTAATTTTGCAAAGCCTGTAAGTTTGATTTATAGTCTTGGAAAGAGCTTGGGTTGATGAAATGATAAAAGGACACAGCCATTAAATAGAGAAATTGTAAACCTATGTTTCTATAGTTAGAAGTAAGAACATGCTCTAGGTAAATAAGAAACTATTGAGTGAAATAGTGGAGAATTCTTAAGTGTAGTAATGTGATTTTATAGTTTAAGTTAAGAATTTAGATGTTATAATAGAAGCATATGTGTGTACGTGAGTTAGCAAGCTATTGGATGAAAGACAGACACAATGCTGGAGAAAGTACTAAAGGTGATAATTTATAAGGTCAAAACAAAGCTCCATGCTAACTGTTCATGGGACCAGAAAGTTATATACTGCCATGGAACTTAGAAACTCATGACTATCTCCTTAGCTATGGATGACTTACTACTCTAAATCCACAACCTCTGAGACTGATGTCTTATCTGATTTATTTCTAAGCAATAAATCATTGAATAGCCTTCAATAGTCCCATCTCTTCATTTGAGCTCCAACAGGTTTTGAAGGGGGAAATTGGGAGACAAGTGTGTTCTCATGGTCTTTGGGAGACCTGTGGAGAAAGCACCGGAGTTTTTGCAGTTGTGGTGCTAAAACTAGGCAACACCAAGGCCCAAGCCCGTGGGACATCAAGTAGCAAATATCTCTGGCTTTCTTTTGCCTCTCTAGCTCTCCTCTGTGTTTTAAAGCTGCAGTGGCCATCCCAAAACTGCCAGACCTCTGAGGCCGTGGCTGCACAAGCTGCCCTTGATCCTCTCTGGTGATGTCTGTCCCTTTGTAACAGCCCCTCAGGCAGGGCTGACTCAAGTGTCCTCACAGCCCCATGAGAGACAGAAACTGGAAGCTGATCTGACTGCAGGGAAAAAAAAAACAGGCAAAAAAAAAAAAAAAAGACACTGGTGGGGGTAGGCATGGCAGTGATGCTCAAACCAGCACCACTGCTAGGAAGTCATTTGTCTGATATACCCTGAATTCAGAGCTCAGAGAGGTAAACACCAGCCTAATAGTGGCACAGGTCACTTCCTCCAAAAAAGAAGGGGAAATAAAGGTGCAAGAATTCCTTTGCAGCTGCAGCCCCTGAGCTGTGAGAGGCAGGGGGCAAAGCAGCCCTGAGCAGGAGCAGTGGCAGAGCCCATCTGCCCCCTCCACAGCAAAGCCCTCTCAGACAAAGGCAAAGACACAGCTACACATCTCAGGCACTGACAAGATACAAAAATACCTCACTACAGCTGTCCTATTGCAAACCCTGCACCTTTCCTTATTCCTGCCCGTTTTAAATGAACTTTTCCACCAAGGGTTTTGTGCACAAAGGCAGACAGAGTGCAGAGCCTTTGTCAGCACTGCGCTGTGTCCGAGCTAATAATCCTAACTGAGAGACTGAGCTTGACCTCCGGCTCAGCACTATAGCTCAGAGCACGAGCAAACTCACCTCAGAGTCTGCAGAAAGGCTGAGGGCTTGGCTTGCAGGGCCACTGCAATCACTGCTTGAAACTGAGGTTATTGCCCTTGACCAGGGGAAAAAAATCAACCAACCAACCAAAACACAAAGCCAAGAAAACACACACAAAATACAAGAACAATCTTGAAATATCTGCTGGGAAGTGGTAGGGAAAACAAATGTATGCAGCATGTCTGCCACCAAGGAGAAATTATTCCTACCTGGAGATTTGTGACAGAAATAAGTCTGGTTGGAACAAAGAATGAATAGAAATGTATTTTTGAAATCAATAGGAAAAAAAAAAACCCAGCAAAGTGGTTTCACAAGAGTGAAAAGAGCAGTCTCTGCCAATACCCAAGGTCAAACAGCTATGATACACTCATGAAGGTGTTTATGCCAAGACCAGAAGGTCTGTGCTCAGATAAAAGCACAGCTGGGATGGTTCCTCAACAGCAGCTCCCACAGGAGGAGGGCAACAAGATTACAGGTACCTCTAAAAATCCCATGGAAGCACAGACAAAGCACAGCAGGGTTTGCTAACAGTCATGAAGGATGAAATGAACAAAAATCTGAGGCAAATGGATCACACCATAACTGCTGGCATCTAAAAGGTCTTGAAGGCCCATCCAAACCCAACTGGCTGTCACCAATGAAGAGGAGCTGCCTGTGTCTCTCATTCTGCACGTTACACACGGGTGGTCCTTGGCCAAACTTGTTGAGCTCACACCTCTGCCTCCCTGTGCATGACTGTAACAGGCTGTGAGTGCAGAGGGTGAAATCTGCAGTGCAAAAATCCCCTACATCTCCCCAGACATCACTTTGAGTTCTGCTGCTCTGGTTTGCTGCACCTGAAAGCATAGAGACAAACAAATAAAAAGGTTCATAGCTCTGAGGCACGATCTGTTCACAGCTTGCCCCTCACTCATAGTTTTATGTGATCCTGAAAGGATTGCACTTACCAGCTGATTTTTTTTTTTATTAGCACTTATCTTTATCTGCAGTAGCTGAACAGGTGGAAAGGGTTTAACAGTTGGCAGCTTTCCAAATCCATCTTTCTCTTCTTCCAGGACTTCCCTTCCTCCTTCTCCTGCTGCTTTACTGGAATGGGTGAGCTGTGTCCCTTGTTCCTGCTTCTCCTGCCTGATCCCAGCTACAAACCACCATGTTTGGGAAGTGTCTCAGCAGTGAGGTGAGTGTTCCTTTTCTCCCAAGCACTTCCCATTCCTGCCTTCATTTGGTGACAGCAGCAAAAAACGGAGCAGCAAGAAGCCAGAATTCCATCAAGATGACTGAAGCATCACAGTCAGGCTGTGACCTGTCAAATCCTTCTGAAACCTTCTTTTATTGTCTTTAAAACAAGCACTTCTGCAGAGTCCCTTCTGATATTCAGTGCCTACTCTGTTTTGACCTGATTCTTACTAATTCTTAATGTCATTTCCAATATCCCATTTGTATAAGACACGAACCCCATTTTATTTCGTTATCAGTCATTTTTCTCCCCTTAATAGGTACAGAGTAATCATAGATTCAGTGGCTCTGTTCTTCAGGAAGTTGAAATTCAGAGCCTTTAGAGACACGACTACCACCTTGCTGGGCATCTTCCCATATTTTAATGCAAGCATGAAAGGGCTTTTATTATAAAGGAGTTAAAGCAGAGTCAAGGCATAGCTGGAGCAGGGCAAAGGTGTTTAGCAGAGCTCAGGACTGTCAAAACCCACTGTGCTGTGCCTTGCTGCTCCCCAGAGTGACCCACAGCTCCCTGGGTTCTTCATGGCTCTTCCTCTCTTCCCTTCTGCCTTTGGATGATCCAGAATTTGCCTTCTTTCTCCTCTTTTTTCTGGAACTGTGCCATCTCCCCATCTCTCCCTGTCCTCTTGAAGACTTCCATGAGTAGTTTGGGACCTTGCAGTTCCCTGCCCTACCTGTAAACCTGAGCTGAGGGCTCATCTTGCTGCCCAGTGGAGTAAAACAGTGAGGACCTGAGCCAAAGTCCAGGCAGAAAATCACCTGTGCAAATCCTTATTTGTGTGCCTGCTGGGGGATGTCAAGATTTATATGTGTGCTGCAGCTTCATTAAAATAAAAATACTAAGAGCAGGGAAAAAGCCTCCTGATTTGATCCCACCTGTTTCCCAGATTTGCTTTGTGATTGTGTAGAATCTAACCCATCTTCCACCTAGACAAATAATTCAGCTGCTATTTGGTCTGCAACCAGCATAAGCTGGCAGAAATGTGAGCAGCCTGGTTAAGGGAAAGGTTGTGTAAGTGCCAACTTATGGTTCACAGTAGTCAGCAAGAAATGGTTTATGGCTTCACTTGCCAGGCACTTTGTAGAAACAAGTTCTGGCCTTGAAAATTCCTGTCTCTGCTCAGAAGAGTATTTCTATCACAACAGTGATAGGCCTCCCTGAAAAAAAAATGGCAACTTTCACATTCATCTCAAATATTTATATGTATGTGTGATAATACACCACTTCAGTAGAAAATATTGGTGTGTGTTATTAAAAACAGGCTACAGACAGGGCAGGTCTTGGCCAATAATGCCTCTGAAAACTGGAGGCTCCTTCTACCTCCAGCTACACAATAAAGATACAGAGTCCTCATAATCCCTATTATCACTCTGGACCAGGCAATCATCTGTGGTAGCTCTTATTCTTCTGGCTAAACTGAGATCTTTCCCCCCTCACATATTATTCATGTTGTATGGAAGGAATTTTTAAAAAAAAAATCTTTGTGCTTCTCCAACAACTTTTAGAAGGTGAGAATTTCTGTGAGCCACAAAAGAGAGAATCATCCTTTCAGCACTCACATTTCTGGAATAACAGCACAGATATATTATTTCTTGCAACTCTTTTACACCATGTGTTAGCAAACCCACACAAGAGGAAGTTGCTTGTTCAAAATATCAGAGACAAAATGTGGGCTTGCTGATACAATGAGAGACAGATCTTCTGTGTCTGAGGGGCTGTTTTCAGGGGTTTTTTTCTTTCTTTTATTTCTTCTAAACTGCCAAGCAACATTTGGATGCTAAATGGGAGAAGTCTGGACAGAATGTTTTCTTCAGCTGAATTGCTGGTAGCTTTGCTATTGTTGAAATCAGAGGTGATCTGCAGTAAAATCTGCGTGGCAGAGGATCAGTGACTTTAGAGATCCAGAGCACAAACGTCCTCTGCCTCCCTCCTTTCCCTGTGCTACACAGAGCAACAGAATATCCCACATTAATTTGCAACCCAAATCAGTTTTCTCTCACTGGAGATTCACACAGGTGTTGCTCAATATTTTTTAATTAAAAGGCTTCTTCACCTTCTGGGAAGAAAAAAAAGAAACAACCAAACAACATAAAACCAAACAAGGACCTGAGCAGGATCTTTCATTTCCAGCAAAACTAAAATGAACCTATTTCCCTTTCCCCACTGATTTTTTCCACTTACTGAAAGACATTGGTGTGTGCATGTTTTATTTTACTTTAAATAAACCAAACTCATTCAATCTCAACACCTTTTAGCACCCACCAGTGACCTGGTCTGAAACCACTGATTTATACAATTTGGCCATTGCACAGTTTGAGCATTAAGACTATCAGAATATTGCTCAGAAAAATCTGAGCAAGCCACACACAATTCTCTGAAGTAAATGAGTACTTGGCTGCTCCAGCTCTCATCACAATCACAGAAAACTTCCCCTTATCAGGCTGGGTTTCATCTGTGATCAATCAAACTGGCACCTCAGAAAAGTCGCTATTCTTTGTAAAATTATATTCTCTGTAGAGAAGAGAAGGGTTTTTTCAGGTAAAGAAAAATTAAGAGAGACTCATTACATAACCTCAGAGTGTTTTCTCCATCACAGATAATTTTGTCTTCTTTAAAATGCATTGGAAATTAATTAAAACCTAGAAAATTAACATCTTTGGCATGGGGCAGCCATGTGGAATAGCCTTATCATTTAGTTTAAAAAAAAAAAAAACCCAAACAACAGAGCAGGGGCAACTCATATATGGTATTGCTGTCTATTATGGAAAAGCAGAGCCATTTCAAGATCCTGCTGAGCTGGACAACACCCAGTGAGAGAGACACCAGGCAGGAACCTGGAGACCCAGCAGGATCAGCCTGATGCAGTCAGGTAAGCAAAACACCAGGACTGCTTTCCTCTCTTCTGGAAGAGGAAGAAGCTGTGTTATCACGTTTGCCAACATGTGAATGCAAACCGTAAAAGCTCACATTGTAAATGCTCTCACAGATCAGCAGTGACCTCTGTGGTGTGGCCCCTGTTCTGACAGCTATTTGTTCTCCAGAGCTGTCCCAAACTGGTGAAAAAAAAAAGAAGTCAAATGTGAAGCAATGATAAAACATTTCTGCCAAGTTTTTAGACTCTTGCATAGAGGATTCCTGGAGCACTATGCTCTCAAAACTTAAGACTCTTGGAAGAAATTCTTCCAGCCTTCTAAAACCCCTTCTAAAAGCATCCCAGTTCCCCTTTCAACCCAGGCCATTGCTGGATTGAGCCACCTCAAGTCCTGTGCACTGTAAGATCAGCTAATTTCTTTTTGCTTTGCCTTTGCCCTGAGGTGAGATGTTCAGTGTTTGTGTAATTTCTTCACCTACCTCAGACATCACTGTTCCCAACATTTCCTGGAAATAAGCACTCTGAGCAATTTCTAATTGGCCTCCATGTGAGAAATGAAAGTCTTCTGCTCCCATTCTCACCAGTCACCCTGCTTTATTCTTCTTTGTATACCTCACTGGTTCTTCTGAGAACAAAAGCAAAATATTTCTATCATTTTGCTGGCAAAGTGGATGTATTTATTTCCATCCTGCCCTCACCACGTGACAGACCCACTTCTTCACTTTTCTGATGCCAAAAATATTTAGTATTGGGTTTTTTTTTCTGGGTTTTGTTTGGTTGGTTTGTTGTTTGTATGGGGTTTTTTACTATTTCTATTGATAGCCTTTGCAACACCTATCTCAGCTTGATTCTTGGCCATTTGGCTGTTATTCTCTCCTGCTGACCTTAACCTTTTCCTAAACACCCTTCCCCATTTACCCAGATCCAAACTCCCCATTGTCATGAAATAAAAGATGCAAAGATTTTCAAAGCCCACCCTGCAATTAAGCTTTTAAGCACACCACAACAACCAACTTTACAAAGACTTGCCCTTTAAAATCAAAAGCATTGTTGATAAGCCTGTTGTTCCTTTCATTTAGTTTGAAGAAATAATTTGATCCAAAGTTAATTTCTAAAACTAGTGTAAAATAATATTCTTATTCTTTCACCAAATCAAAATTTCAATGTATGCACAGGTTTAATTTGTTCAGTAACTGTGTGGGAAATAATTTGCACTTCCCAGAATGTCTGAGTTTTCCTACAATTACCAACATGTACCTTCATCAGTCAGGTTAACAACAGATCTTAGCAGTATTAATCCATACAAAGCTAAGAGACAATTAACTTCATCCAGGTCTAAGCCTGGGGATATTTATTCCTTGTAACTTCTCTGTGAAGCCCCAGAAGTTATTCTAACACATCCCTAGGGTGATTTGGCTTCATGCAGCATAATTTCCCCCTGCTGTCCTTTCTGCCCTGTTGCAGAGGAACTATTTTCTTCCTCTGCTCACTTTACAAGTCAACACATGGCACCTACATAGACAGCACCTTCCTAGTTTTTTGGGGTTTTTTTTTGCAAGAAACCCTAATTCTTGCCTCACATATGGAGATTTTTTTCTTCAGGTTCAGGTCAGACCTTTACCAGGCCTAGGAGTGCATCTTCTGAGGGTCACTTTGGTCTGTGGTTCTCTTATAATGAACCTTAGTGAAAACCAGGGGTTTACTGTGTGTGAGGTTTGCAAAGCTGGTAAGGTTCTCGTTGTCAATGGGCATTCTAAAGAGATTGTTCTGTACTGCTATAATTGTGTTGCTATTGGCTGTGAAGAAAATCTGGGCTAGATAAAGCTCTGAATAAAGGCTCTAAACCTCATCTGAAACAGAATTGTTTCTCTCTTCTCTCTACAACTACTTTTTATTGAGAATTCTCTATGTTTTACATGTTAGACTTAAGGTCCTCTAGTTCTCATTCATACAGCTTTGCTAATTAATTATCATATTTATATCTGAGTTCTATAACCTCTCCGAGGAAAAAAAACATACAAAACCCAAAAATCAGTGTGGCTACAAACACTCACAGAATTATTGGAGGAAAATCTCTTTGTCAGACTTGTTTTTGATTCTGTGCTTCCCACGGTTTTTACCTTGGATACATCTGAAGTCACAGAGAATTTGAGAATTCAAACCAAACTTGGTTAAAACGATAGCCTGCGGTGTATCTTGGGAACCCATCTGTTTCTGACTGCTCTTTAGTCCTCTCATCATGCACACAGCACTCTGTGTGCCCAAGATTAGCCTCAATCAGAAAGCGTGAGCATCAGTCGGTGCCTGAAAATCTGAGTTTGGACCTGGACATGACTTCTAAGTGCTTGCAGCACTGAATGGCACAAGTCTGCCTTTCCTTGAGCTGAACAGAGTCCCAACCCCCACAGAGTCGTGCCAATCTGAACAGAGTCCTGAATGAGTAAGGCACTTTTCAGAGTAAATAAAAATAAGAACAAAGAGGGGATGATTTAGATTAGAAGGGACCTTAAAAATCATCTCTTTCCAACCCCCCTGCCATGGGCAGGGACACCTTCCACTAGACCAGGTTGCTCAAATCTCTGTTTTGTTCACACAACAATGCTTCATCTCCTTCCAGCTGTGGAAATCCTCATCTGATTTCAGGAGGCTGAAGCAGCACAAATAAAATGTTACTGAATGGGAAAAAAACTGCAGCATGAAAAAACTCCCCCAAACGCTCAGGAAAGAAACACTGATTTCAGGAGGCTGAAGCAGCACAAATAAAATGTTACTGAATGGGAAAAAAACTGCAGCATGAAAAAACTCCCCCAAACGCTCAGGAAAGAAACACTGATTTCACAACTACACAAGACAGCATCTGACGACCACAAATGCCATCAGACACTCTGATTAAACAGGATTTCAGAATACTGTTCTTGCTTAAAAAGAGTCATAAACCACTAAACAGTAACAGAACAGACAAAAAGATCTCCTATTCTGGAGACATTCTCCAGCAAATACTGTAATGGAAATACTTTGAGCAGATGAAATCTTTTCCTTAGAGATTGTGTTCTATCCTCACTGGGCAGAAATCACACTGAAAATATGCAGGAAAATCAGTGGTGACCCTGTGAACCCTGACTTTGTGGTGGTCACAGTGCTCTTCACACTTCAGTTAAAGCACCACGGAATTGCAAGAAGAGGGGGAAAAAAAGAGAAAAAAAATGACCTTTGCTGTCCTGCTGGGAATGATGATGTAAATTTGTCTGGGTGGGATGCTCTGTGCAGGGACATGAGTAGCTGCTCCCCCTTGCTCAGGGCAAAGGGCTGACAGACTCACCCATGCCTCTGTGAAGGGGCAGCAGCACTGAATGATTCAGCAGCTGCCAAGTGCAGGCAGAGCAAGTAATCGCTCCTTATCGCTTCCTCTGTGGTGTGTTTGATTTCACATCCCCTGTCATACCTTCTCTCTCCAGAACTCTCCCTGACTTTTTCATTTCTACTCATACAGCACTTGCTTCAAAGCTCTCTCCAGCTTTGCCCCTTTTTTCTCTGATTTTTCTGGTTCTCCTGACATCTTTCCTGTAGCACCATGAGCAGCCCAACACGAACCTTTCAAAATGATATTGCATCCTGGGTCTACAGAATGGCAAAACATCCCACTTCATTCTCTCATTTCTTTCCTGCTGATTTTTAATTATCCATTTACCTTTTTGACAGCTGCTGTGGGTTTAGCTGAAACTTTCTTGAACACCAAGATCGTTTCCTTCAGTGGCAATCCTTCAGGGCCCACCACTGTGCACGTAGGGTTATGTGCACTAAAATTAAGTCTACTCCTCTGCACTTGATAACACTGTCATCCATTATTTCATTCTCAAGCTATTCAGCACCGTGAGATCTTTCTGTAACTCTTCACAATTAGTTTTCATTTTGATTACTCCAAGTCGCTGAAAGTTTTGGGCAAGTTTTATCACCTCCAATAATTTTTCAGGTCACTTATGAGTCCATGGAGCCACCACACATCCCTGATTGGCCCTGGGTGGTGACCTCGTCCTATTGTGCAGACTGACAGGTGTTCCTGCCCTTAGTTTCTTGTCTTTAAACTGGTTGCTAGTTCACAAGACAACCTTAATCCTCATGAAAACTTAGTTTATTAAGGGAAGAGACTTCACCAGAAGCTTTGGGGAACCCAAGTACATGGAGTTTACTGGATCAACTTCATCTACGTGCATGCAGATCCTCAAAAAAACCTTAACAACAGATTTATGAGCCGTGGTTTCCAAGCTGTGCTGACTCTTCTCCATTATTTTGTATTTCTCCATATACCCACTAATTTTCATTTTCATAGTGCTTCTCACAAATCCCCCTAAAATGAAAACCAAGGTTATGTGTATGATGTTCTTTGGGTTCTTCTGGGGACCTTTTCAGGGGTGGGCATCACATGTCCCACTTCCTCTGACCTTGAGGCTAATTTAAGCAAAGCCAATTTCAGCAGTAGGTTATTCACCACGGTTAATAGTTTGGCAATTTCATATCAGAGCTGCTCTGAAGCTCCTGCGTGAGTGCCATCTGGTCCTGTTGATCTGTTTTTATCTGTTTTGGTGGTGTGTTTTAAAAAGGCTTTTAATGTCACTTCAGTTTGAGACCTTTCATCATACTTGCCCAATTAAAGTTTTCAGTGTGACAACTCCATTGACCTCCTAAATGGGAACAAACACCAGGACAAATAATCCACTTGGCATTCCTGCTACTGCTTTGCCTTTCTTTTACACTTTGATCATTTATCAGCTATACTGAGTTTCTGACTGTGACCTTCTGTTTCTGACATGTTTGAAAATATTCTTATTATTACTTACATGCATTCAGTGTGCTGCTAGTGAGAACCTTTTCATTAGCCATTGCTTTTTTATGGTTTTACATTTCCTTTCCCAGAACATGTACTCTCTTCTATTTTTGTAATTTTTACCTTCCCCTCTATTTTGTAAAATAACTCTCTTCTTGTGGTTTCTTTTACTTTGCTTTTTACCTGTCCTAACTTTGAAAGTATTTTTTGAACAAAAAACACATCCCTACTCTGTGATTCCAATGTCATTAAATGTGTCTATGACACCTTCATGCATTTTACCTTTTCTAAATGTGCTGTTGATCTCTAAAATGTTTTCTTATTTGCATATTTTTATCATTTCTGAAGGGTCTTTGCGGGCTTTTTTGTTTCCTCTGATGCAGATGTGCTGCATCTGAGTGTGCTGTGGTCACCCCTGCAAAAATGTTTGGCTGACACTTGTCCACAGCAATTCTCTGCTCATGGCTCAGTCCAGGCACTGTTTTTTCTCAGCTGTGTTCCCTGTTTGGGTGTGGCAAAAATCACTTTTTTATGGCATCTGCAAATATGATCTCTGCCTCATCCTTTCTCATCCTCACCCACACTGCAGGACATCGCTGAGACCTCCAATCTCCTTTGTTTTCTGCCATTTCCCACTTTCTCATTGCCCTTGACATTTCTCAGTCAAGGTCACCAACCTGGTGAGGTGTGTGAGAGCCTCCCTCTGTCTTCCCTCTTAGGCACAGTATTTCAAACCACAGGGATTCTTCGTTACATGTGTGCCACAGATGACTTATTTACCTGGTTTGATGCCAAGCTTTTTTTAAACACAGAGCAGCACAACGTAATCTGCAATTTCTTTATCAGTTGCAGCCTTATGACTGTGTTATCCAATGGCTCAGCTTGTTTTCTAAGTTGCTGGTATGTCCATTGCATCAATATCTTAAATTTAAAGTCCATCCATTTTAATTTTGAGCCTCTAGCCATTTCAATTTTATACTTCCAGCTTTATAGAAAAGCTTATCAGTTGTTGGCTTTGATAATCAAGATTTGGGGTTTTTTTATTCATGACTGCTCCTTGCTGTGGCCCTTATTAAATAAATCAGATTCAGCCCCATCTTTTTTAGTTGCTGCAGGTTGGGTTTTTTTTACCAAATAGGGATTTTATTGACCACTGTTTAGGGTCAGGAAAGATCTTCAAGTAAATGGAGAGAGCTACAGGATGTTTGCTCACCAATACCTGAAAAAGGCTGGGGAGCTTCCTGCCAGTGTGAGCTGTTATAGTTTTGTGCTGTTACTCATCAGTTAGTAGCACAGGCAAAATCAGTCACACTGAGAAGCAAACCAAGCAAAGCAAGGATACAGCTCATGCTGCATCCTTAAAATGGGCTGCTAATGAAAACCAGCTCACAAAGTAGAGCTGCACCCCCGAGGTCTGTGCTCCCAGCAACAGAGCCTTGGAAAACTGGCAGCTGCATGACAGGGACATGAGCAGAGCTGGAGAGCTGATGGTTTGACAGGTCTTTATCCTAAACAGGAGTCAGAGTGCTTGCTCAGTCAGAAAATCTCCCTGGAGTTGGGTCACCGAAAAATAAAAAGTATTAAACATCCAAGGAACCCCACTTAACACCAGAGACATGATCATACAGCACTTGCTATCCTGCCAGATCTCATTGCCCCAGGATAAAAATATATTATTTACCCTTAGACTATGAATCCTACAGATTTTAACAGATTACTCTCTCTCCAGCAGCAGGAACTTGTTTTGTGCACCATCTGTCGCCTCTCGCCTGCGTGTCAGCCTGCTCATGAGCATGCTACCATTATTCACCTTCGTGTCACCACCACAGCAGTGACCCTCCCACTGACACAAAGCCCACAACAATGGGGGCTGAATAAACACAAAATTATAATGTCAGCCTCCCCCTTCTCCTCCCCCAGCCAAGTTTGCAAACTGTGAAGGATTCAGGCTTTTTACGGGTCAGTGTGCTGCAGCACATAACAAACACCCTTTATAGGCAGCTTCTTAGCTGGCCTTGACCAAACTTATCTTGTGATGCAGGAAGCCCTGAGCAACTCACCAAGAGCTCGGGGTGGTTGGACCACATGACTGACGTGGTTGTTCTGCTCAGGAGGAGCAGCACCAGCAGCTGAGAGCTGGCCCTGCTGTGGTCACATCACACCTAGCCGAGAGCACAGTGTCCCTCCAGGCAGGTGGAGCTCCATGGTCACACACAGGATGAGAGAAGGCCACCAAACACATCTGACAGCCATCTCTGAAGGCCAACTATCTGCTCACTGTCCAGTTCATTTTTGGCAAGAGAGACTTTGCAGAACACAGAAAAGCATTTGTGTGTGTTTCCTGGGAATGATTCCTTACTGTGAGGAGAGCTTTGGGGGAAAAAACACATCAAGGGTTGTGTGTTTATAAACTACTGAGATTAGGTAATGTCTGCCAGCAAGTATCATGACTCATAAAATTTCATTAAAAATCTCAAAAAATGGCAATAAGACAGTTTTCTATGGAGACAGAGGAGCTGAACCTGCACCTTAAGACTTTTTTTCACCCTCCAATAATGAAAGGACTCCTCCTTCAGGTCCAGACACTTGTGTGACCTCCACAGCTTGTGAAATTACTGCCTTTTATAGAGTAAAAAAAGACAGGGGAGAAAGAGGAAGGAGGGGGGAGAAATAAAGGAGCTGAGCTGACCTTGTCTCATCCTGTCCATCCTTTAACAGAAATACCTCTGTGAAGAAAAAACAATCCCTGGGAGGACTCCAGCTCAGAGCTCTCATGGATCTGTGTTATGTGCAGCACATGGCTTTGGGTGTGGAGGGACAGGCTGAACTTTCTGTCAGCACTGAAGGAATCTGCCAAGAGACCACAACAAGCAAGACTTGCTCCAGGCTTTTGAGTTGCCCTCTCTCCTGTGGTGAAATTTCAACTCCAGAGAGGGACTTGTCCCAGCTCTGGTGCTGAGAGGGTTGTTTAATCACAGGAAATGTTTAACTTCCCTCCCCAAGCCATCATCCTCTCAAGTGCCTTGTAAAGAGACTCCTTCACATCTTCATTTTTATGACCAGACGTAAGTACAGATAATTTAGAGTCTTCCAGTTTTTATTTCTCATTAGTTTTTAATTCAGGAGAAGAATCTTACACAGTCTGTTAAACTCTTTCCTCACTGCCTTGCCGAGATTCTCATCTGATTTACTGATGGGTTGTGAGGACCTTCTTATTGATTTTTCTTTGCCCTTTCATTGTATTACTCTAATACAGGAGTAAAAAGATTAACTGGGATTGGTGGGAAGCAGGATGAACGTGCTGGCAGAGGAAACAGAAGCCAGGCTGGGAGACAAAGCAGTTCTGGGGCCACCAAGGGAGTTGTTTGAGGCACCTCATGGCTCTTACCATGTACTTTTGAGAGTCCATCAATGACAGGTGGGAGGCACCATGAACACAAGAAAGGGAAAGAGAGAAGCTGGGGACCAGCTGAACCTTAACTTTACTGAGATGAATGATGAAAGCCTGGAAAAAATGTTACAACCCTTTGAGGAAATAAAAATCAGGAGGCTGATTAAATAAAAATACCCTCCCACACACAAAAATGTATATATATTTTAAAGTCTCACAGCTTTGCATCATAGCCATGGTTGTGAGGGGAGCATAAACCATTAAAGTCACCCCCAAGTGACACAGCATCAGAGCACCAACAAAGGATGAGGCAGGGGGATGACCCACATGGGGCACGGGACACAAACCCGGGGCATTTAAAATAGACACTTCCTCCACCTGGAACAGGCAGCTGATCCAAACCAACAAATCAGGAAATCAGGGAAAAGGGGGAGAAAGAGACTTTTAGATGGAGGTAAATAAAAGTAAGGCAGTATGCTGCAATTATTGAGCTCTCTGACCAAATAATATTGTTTTTCCAGACTAATTAGTATTCTATTCATCACAAGTAGTACTGAAAAAAAAATCCTGCTCTGACATGCCCTCCACTTCAAGCTCTGTTTGGCTATTTATAGCCTCTCCTTTTTCAAGAGTGCACCAATTACAGCAGTTCTGCCACGGCCTCCAAGTTCCAGAGGGGAAGCTGGCCAAAACACAGCCTCACAAATCCTGCAGCCTTTGCTCTGCCTGGCCCCGTTAGTGGGGGGCATGTTTCATCCCAACGCTTCCCTGAGATAAAGGATGCTTTGTCCAAACCCTGCAATGCAAAGGAGGAGACCTATCCCCTTGGTTTTGGCTCGGACCCTGCTCTCCAGTTCTTGCTGTCCGTGTCTGAGCCCATCCCAAGGCTGCCAAGCGCAGCTGATGGGGAGCCACGCCAAGGCAGCTGCTCCAGAAATCTCCTTTTCCTCCCCATTTCCCTCTTCACTTCCTTGCACAGCCCTGGAGATGGTGTGGGGCAGCAGGGCAGCTGCCGTGGCAGTGTTTGGAGCTTCGTTGTTAAAATAAAACTGAGGAGAGCTCTGAGAAAGGCAGGGATTCTTTCTTATCCATACCCCCAGGGCCAGAAGTTGGAAAGCATCTTGAGGCATAACTGAAAACAGTACAGAGCTTTATGAATAGAAGCCTGGTGGACAGCCTCGTTTTATGAGCCTCTTGTTCCTCAGAGAAAAGCAGCAGATACTGATTAGCATCTTCTACACTTCCCAAGGAGAAACATGATTTGCTTCCTCTGACTTTTGCATCTCTAGAACTGACCTCTGTATCTCAAAGGCAATGAGCTTTGCTGTACACTCTGTGATTTAGGGTATACTCACTATTTTATTTTGTTAATCTTTTCTAGGGTGGGAAATGTGCACATAAACACCCCCAGTCTGCAGATCCGTGAAAAAGAGTTGCTCAGGAGCGCCGTGTCCAGCACATCTTGGAGGATAAAATACAGCTATATTTTGACTATGAGGGCGACTACTGTTTCTCTCCTACTTTCAATGCCCAGAGCACCCCAAACCTGACTGTAGAGCATTGGAATTCCTCTTTTCATAGTCAGCTTTTGGGGCAGCATCCCAGTCTTCACACCAGGAGGCAGTTTGCCAAGGAACCTCAGTAAGGATCACCACAAAATGTGCAGCAGCAGTTCTCCAGATGTGATATTTGGCAACAGGCTTTTTTAGCATTCCAGCTCACTTCAGCCCAGAAACATCTGACTCCTTTTACCAAATAATTGTTAATTTGAGAGAGCCTCTTAATGCTCACTTCATTCAGCATTTTGTGTGCTATTCACTTGGAAAGACATTTTTCTTCTTTCTGCAGATGGAGAATCCTGTAGCCAAATAGTTCTGGATGTTATCCCAGGCCTTTTCTTCTCCCTTCCTCATTCCCCTTCTTCTCTATATCTTCCCCACACTGAAGCAGACTTTGTACACACTTGGAGGATTTTTAATTTCATAGTGTGTTTGAAAAATAGGAGTGACTCAGGGGATACGAAACAAATGCAAGTATGTGATGATTTCAACTATAAAATTTGAAATCCAATGCCTTCATATTCCATGCCTGCATTAATTTGGCTAAACAAGTTACCAGTGTTATCTGTATTCCAGCTGCTATTCCTACAGATGCCTTCACATTTCAATTCCCAAGAAAAAGCGTAAGAAAGAACATGATTTCCATCCATTATTGAATGTACCTGTGCCCATCTCAAATTTCCTAAGGTAATTTCCTGAGACATTACTTTGGAACGTTTGTATTCCAGGTGCATTTTAATATTTAAAAACTAAAAAAAAGTGAAAACCATTTACCCATCACCTCCACATACTTCAGTTAATGCCCTTCTCACTCAGTTCCTTGAATGCTGTATTTGACCTTCCTAAAAAGTAGGGACAAACAATTTTTTGTTCAGTTAACTGACTCTGAAACTAACAGCTTTGGCTTTCAGCTTCTTTTTCTCTTTTTTTTTTTTAATTTTTAACAGAAAATTGGCAAATCAGCCAATCTAGGAAAAAAATAAGATGAAGAAGGGAGAATGTCCCAGAAGGACAATGAGCCAAGAAAATACTATTTAGCAATATGTTACTGACATTCTCTAGCTGTGACTGGAGACTGTCACTGAGGGACTGACTGTGACCCTCCAAGGAATGCAAACAGACATGTCCAGCATCTGCAGCAGGAATCTTTCTTGGTCAGTCCCTGACTGCCTGGCTGGCATGCCATGACCATAATGTTGTCCTCACCTGTTAGAAATCATACTGTGCAGATATTGAAAACCATCCTGTCAGCACACAGAACATACCTTCTCCTCCTCCCTCCCAAAATTCCTAAAAAATAAAAGGTTTATCAAATGAAATTATACTACTTCTCGAGGTATCAAACCTGGACAGTTTCCCCCCTTCGGAAACAAGTTTCCTCTGAAAGGAATTTCCCAAATGCCCACAGTCACAACAGTGAATGCCCCAGTCTGTGCCTTCCTTTTTTGTCTTGTTCCCTTATTTTCTCCAATAGGATAAATGCCTTTCCTTTCCTGCTTGTTCATGCCTTAGGTTTTAACTTCTATATTTTCCCAACCCTGCCCTGCCCAGTGTCACTCTGCAGTTCCCTGGAGCTCGTTCAGTGCTGTTCTCTCATGCTCACACACACACAACAAAGCCTCTCCAGCTCTCCAAGGACCCCCAGACCCTCCTAGGCCCAACAACTGCAAACCTTCATATTGGGGAGAGGGCGGCAAGCTTGGGCAAATTCCATCCTTGCCTGGCTTCTGCTTGGGGAATTGATGCTTTGAATTTGATATCAAAGTGGGAAGAACTCGTGAGCTGTCCTTGTCCATGTTGGGATGCACTGAGGCAGGAGCCTCTGGAGCCCAGAGTGTACCTCTGAAGGCCTTTCCAATAAATTCCTCCTTTATTCCTTTATCCCTGTCTGCTCTCTGTTTCTAGGTAGCCATTTAAGGCGTCATTGTCACAAAGCTAGGGTATGAACAGCAGGGGATGGAGATTGGATTGGGCCTAGTCCCTGTCCCAGGCCCTCTGTGCTGCATCAGAAGATAGAACAGAGGGCAGAATGAGAAGAAAGAAAAAACAATGATTTGGAGTTTACCAGTGGCCACTGCCCCAGGGAGAACAGGGAAATGCAGACAGGCAGGCTCTTTAGGAACACACCTGTTAAGTTTGCCGTGGTGGGAATCCTGCCTAAATGCCTCAAAACTTGGATAGGAGAGAGAGGATCTGAAGGTAGGTACCATGAGGGCAAAAAACCACTAGGCACTGTAAGGACAAAAAAGATGATACTCCCATGTTTTTCTCCCTAATTTTAAGTGTTGTAGTTAGTATTCAGTGATTTAAAATAGAGTGTGAGCTACACTGTATGACCATGGGCTTGCAGGGTGTGCCAGGCACTCCCTGCAGCTGGGATTTAAATGTTGAGGGTGGCTTCATTGTGTCTTACCAGGGGCAAAAGCCACAGTGAGGAGGAGTTGTGGAGTCTGTTGTAGCCCCAAAACTGTGACCTGCTTACTCCCCCTATGTTGGGCTGGGTGAGAGAACTGCAAGGGTAACAGTTGAGATAAAGACAATATAACAGGAAAAGCTGCTCAGGAAAACAAAGCAAAACACAAAATTCATTCCCCACTTGCCATGGCCAAGCCAGAGTTCAGCCATCCCCAGGCCAGCAGGGCTCCCTCACAGGTAACAGTGACCTGGGAAGACAAAGTAATCACTGCAAACATCCTCCCCTTCCTCCTTCTCCCCCCAGCTCTCTGTGCTGAGCACGGCCCCATACAGTGTGGGACATCCCTGGGGTCCTGGCTGTGTCCCCTCCCCTCTCCTCGTGCACCCCCAGCCCCCTCGCTGGGCTGAGGGGCAGAAAAGGCCTCAGCTCTGTGTGAGAGCTGCTCAGCAGCAGCCAAAACATCCCTGTGCCATCAGCACTGCTTCAGCACACACCCAAACACTGCCCCACACCAGTTACTGAGGAGAAAATTAACTCTGCCCCAGACAAAACCAGCACAGTCCTAGGAAATACATCATTCTTATAATGAGATATCACTTCCCAAGGAAGCAGGACAAATCCTGGCAGTCATGGATGAGTAAAAGGCATGCATGACCTGGCTCCCTGTGCACAGCCACAGCCTCTTGGCACAGGACAGAGGGAATAATTCACTCATTTATAGGGAGCCAGTGCAGGCCCGAGACTGGAGAAAGGATCTGTGTGGAAAATAACTCGCAGCTATTTTAATCAAAGCTTGGTCCAACACTTGCTGAGCTCAATGCTGATGAAAAAACAACCTTATTCCTCCTGCATGCTGCCCACCGAGAAGCACAGCAGGGGAACACAGGATGCCAAATAATTGTTTCCTTGACCTCAAGGTTTAATGGCAAAAAATAGCTCCTTTAAATGTATTATGCAGCCCTCTTCTTTAGTCCTGCCTTTTAAATTTCTTCAGGCATATTTATCTGCAGCTACTCCATTGATTTTAATGCTGGGAAAAGGTGCCAGAGGAAAAGCTCTGGAAAATTGGAGAGCAGTACTTGTGTAGCCTTCCCCTCAGAGCAAGATCAATGAGTATCCCAAAGGATGGATGAGAACCACCAAGGTCAATAAGAGTGACTCACTCGCTCTGCTCACATGTGCCTTGACTTCCTACCTTCCTTCCTTCTTCTAGAAAGAAGAGTCTCAGAGAAAGTCTGCCAAACAATTTATTTTCTCGTGCCTTGTTTGCTGATATCTATGTGCAAGAAGCTCAGCTGCTGGAGCTTGCTGTTTGCTCCAGGGAATCAGGCCCCAGGTTTGCTTTTGGCAGTCAAGGAAGCCCTCATGGGTTTTTTCCAACAAAAGCATAGGAATTTTCTGGAAGTCACTTGAGATGCAGGTGGCTTCCATTCACCTTGCTAAATATTGTAGTAATGGAAAGGAGTATCAGAAAATAGCTCACTCTTATGATCTGTAGAATTTTTTTCAATTATATAAAGGTTCCTGTACCTGATCAGTTAGTTTTGATCTTTCATTGTTTAGACCAGCATCCATTGAAACAAGTCAGTTTTGTGCAGCTGTGGCTACAGACACTCATGCAAAGTTTCCTGATCAAGCTGGGAGAGAAATCCTCTCCTTCAGAAAACAAGAAAGTGCTGCTGTTGAATCAGAAATTAGGAAACGTTTTTGAAAGGGTAATTAGATTTTACGTTTTGCTTTGACATTCTTTTTTTCTTCTTTTAAATGTATTGCAGAAACCTCTCCTGAGATACACATTTTTAATCTTAGGAGATCAGTTACCTTTTGTTCTGGTTATCCCTCAGGAAAGCTGAAGTTGCATTTATAAGGATAGTATAAAAGATTTGATACCAGCTTATAGTTACAGTACATTTGAAAGACCAGCTGTCCAATATGCACCACATATGCACACAGGACCAGTTGACTTTTTAAAGCACATGATTTGTTTTGTTTCACTTAGCTAGCTCTCTTCCAAAAGAAAAATCATTTTGTACATTGAAACAATTCAACCATATTAAAATACAGCTCAGCACTGAATCCAATGGCAGATTTCCACGCCAGATTATAATAGCACCAATATTTCATTTCCAGGTAGGAAAAAAAAAATCCAGCCAGCCTTTAGCCAGCTAAAAGCACCTCTGTTTTCAGTCAGATGCTTTTAGAGACCCAGAAGGTGGAAAAAAAAATGTGAATAGTAGTGCATAAGATTTATGCCATGTGGCAAAGTGATGAACAAAGCCTGTTGTGTCTGAGGCTGGGGCCTGAACTGCCATAAACTCTGCTCATCCACATCCACTGGAGATGCTCAGGGGGGGCAGCCTGTGGGAGAGGAGGAGGGGAGAGTGTCCCTGTGTGAATGGCCTGGTGATGACACCTCCTTCTCCAGAGGCACCAAGTCGTTAGGAAGGCAGGTAGTGTGAAAATGCAGAAATAAGCCAAGAAAGGTCAGAGGAGTAGGGATTGATGAGGAGAGACAAAACCTCTCCTAGGTACCAAACCTGGCCAAACAGAGATGTAAAACCCCACAGGTGTTTAAAGCGTGGCCTGGCAGTGAGGAAAGGGAATTGCCCCTTTTACCCCAGAGGATGGAGAATAATCAGTGTGGGCTGATCATGACCAGGTGCAATGCAATGAGGTGCAGTGGAGGCTCCTGGGGAAGCTTTTGGAAATGCCATTCTCTGGGAGTTACTCAGAGCAGGTCTGGGCACAGCCTTGAGCATCACAGCTTTGGCAGCCTCAGTAGCCACTGGGGCATAGAAGAGGAGAAGGGTGGGCCGGGGAGGGGATGGGTGCAGAGGCAGAAGCAGTTTTGGTGAAGCTTTTGCTTTTCCTAGTGAGCAGCCCTCTGTGGGTTTCTGCATCTTTGTGGTTTACTCTGAGACCAAACACAAAGGCTGGGTTTAAAAATAAAAAGTAAAACAAGAAAAAACCCATGTTTGGGCACATTGATGAGAAGAACTGTTATTAAATGTACCAGAGGTCGGAGAAAAAGGAGTTTTGAAGCTGCCCAGGCTGGCCTGTTGTAAAAGCTGCCGGGTTTTTGCAGCGCTGCCTCTGCGACTGTGACCAAGGCACTGCTGGCAGGCTGAGCCTCCAAAGCTCATTGTGGGCAACTTGGCAGTGACAGGAGGTTTCTGGCAGGTAAACAAAGCTCTGGTGGTTGGCAGGCCTCTCTTGAGACTGTGGAAGCAGGGGATATAAAAAGAAGGATAGCTTTGGATCAGCTGAAGTCACAGGTCTGTGCTTGCAGGTGAGCTGCAGGTCACCCTGTGGTGGGGGAGAGCTTGGCAGGGATGCCAGCAGGAGCAGGGTGAGACATCCACTCTCCACAGAGCCAGGGCTAGGTCATCAGGAGTTCTTAACAGGCCAAGAAAGAAAAGACAAACCCAACATGGTTCTTCCAAAGTAGCTGATGTACTTTGAAACTAGCTATGAAACCACTCTTCAGTTTATATAACAAAACCTTTTACTTTAATCTCCTCATTTCAAAGTGCCTGGGGTAAAAAAATGAGCTCTTATGAGACATGCTTCAGATTTCATGGCAGCTTCATTGGATATTAAATCCAGTTAATTTCTTACAGGGTAAGAAAATTTCCAGTGACACCTGGATTCCCCTTGTCCCCCCACAGGCACATGGTGCCCAGTCTGTGCTCTCACAGTATGAGTTTAGAGCACATTGAAAAAAATCTCATGCAGACTTGTGGGGGAGGAGGCAATTCTTTGGTTGGAAAAGATAATTTTTTTGTAAAAGGCAGCCTTTCCCCCAGCTGAACCCTGAATCACTTAGTGGTAGTCACCATCCTCAGCTGGCTAAAGAACCCCTCCTGAATGTGGGTGTATCATTGCCTCTGCATAATTTCTCTGACTGATATCATGGGAGAGGCTGGGCCTTTCATCACTGAGTAAAGCAGGCTGCTATTGGGCTCCTGGATAAATCAAACACTCCATTTTTTTTTTCCATCTGCGGTCCTTTTTGATGAAATGAGATGCTCAGGTTATTCTGTGTGTGAGGAGAGAAATAGGCCAGCATCAGATTACTTTGATACCAGTTTATTTGTTAACAAAACCACACAAAGTCCTGCTTTGATGGAGAAATCGTCAAGTTTTCCTGCTAGCCATGCTAAACATCCTCCAGCTGGCATTCCTGCCCCTCCCAGGAGACCTGTTCTTTGCATCACAAAAGCTTGTTCAACCTCTTCTCATACCTTCATGTGCATACACTTACACATCCCAACCTCCAAAAACCACTCGGCTAAAAAAAAAAGGTCTCCACAAAGGAGGTTAGAATCCTCACCTTTACCTTAATTAGGCCAATCGAATGGACCCAACCCAGCTGGGCCAGTAAACCCTGGATGACAAGGTTTGGATGCCAAGTCAGGAAGCCATCCAGCCTGTAACAACACAGAATACAAAAGGGCTGCCCTCTCCCTTCTTAATGAGCACATGCATCAAGAGGCAGAGCAGTGGCCTGTGCTACCTGCCACGCTGACTGCTGCTAATGAACAGCCCTGATTAAAAGCTGTTCTCTTCTCTCCGTATTAGCATTCTGAAGGAAGTTCCTCTAGTAAATGAAATCTGAAGTGGAGTGGTCATTAGAGGGTGTAGGTCGCTAAAGTATATTGGAAATCTGCTAAAATGGGGGTAGAGTTGAAAGCACTTTTAATTAATTTCGGGTCAAATAGTCCCTGGGATGTCAAAATGGTCTCTCACTATAGCCCCCAAATCTACACTTCCAAGAGACAGGTGAGAAAGGTGTCGGGATTTAGTGAATAACAAGAGGCAGGAGGTAATAATTAGCAGCTCCACTTGCGAAGATGAAGCGGGGCGAGCAGCACACAAACACTCACAGCAGCAGAAGGTGAGCCAGCACTGACAGCTGGGCTGTGTCTGCTCAGGGTACCACGGCCTTCAAAGCCTGTCAGTAACACTCAGGCTGCCAGAAGCCTCCCGGAGCTGACTGGGGCTCGCAGCACTCACCAGCCCCTCGGGGTGACCACAGCTGTGCAAAGGAAGAGCCTTGAAATGGTAATGAGCTGCAGACCTGACGCTGTCTGCAGCCACAGGGCTCTCGGCTTGTGAAGGATGTGGCTGAGAAAGGGCCTTTTTCTTGAGAGGGAGCCAGGTGAAATGATGGAAAATCAGGAATTAAAACTGTCCTTTCATTCCCCAGTGTAGCCAACACTGCCCCATCTCCTCCAGGTATACAGGGCTGAGATGAGTTGGTACAGACTCCAGAAATTAAGCTCATCCATCATGCATGTTTGAGATCTGAGGGAAAGGTGATTAAAATGCCTAGATTTTTAGAGATTTGATGGAAGTAGCTAATCTTATTTTGCAGGATAGGTTTTGGGTTACCCTGGGAGAGGCTGGGAGCCTGCCTGAGTTGTAGCCCAGCGTTAGGCTAAGGCAGGAGCAAAGAGCAGTGTCTGTCCCAGGCAGGGGGTGTCCCATCCTGTGGTCCTTTACCCAGATAACATATTAATCATTCAGGCTTTACAGAACAGAAGGAATTTACTTGCCTTGCACCGATTATTGGGATATGCTAATAAGTTCTCAGTCATAGCTAGATAATTGCAGGAAGCGTCTGAGACCTTAAGAACTGCATCTCTAAAACCAGATGTTTAGATAATGAGGTCCTCAAGAAACCCAGCTAACAGTAATGAAACAGATAACAAATTTAACATTTAACAGCACCAATTACTAATTTTTTTTTCCTTAGCAAATTACCACTAAATTAGAAATCACCATTTCTCTGCCCTGTGGCTATTTTTTAACTCAAAATTACAAAAGGGGAAAAATATAGCAGCTCACAAAGCCTTTACTTCTCTCTGTTCACCAATTACTAACAAAAAAAGGGAAAGGAGGGAAGGCAAATAAATATCACTGAATTAGAAGTAAAGTGATGAGTACTGGGACACAGGAATATGTGGAGAAGATCAAATAAGAAATTTCAGGGAATATTAAAGAATTACATTAAATTGGGTGGTGGTGACTCAAGGAGAACAAGATCTGAACGTTCCTTATAGGAATTATCAGTGGCTGACAACAAATCCTCAACAAGCAAAGGTGATGGCACAATGAGAGAAGTCAGATACCCCTCTGAGGCTGGAGAAGCTGCAATACACATCAGGGTGCCTGCTTGGTGACAGGGTTTCAAATCCCTGCCCCAAAATACACACTTGCCTTGATAAAGCTGGAGAGTGGCCATGGGAGAGCAGGAATATAACAATTCAGATTTAAATTCAGAATATATCAACATCACAAGGACAAAGAACAGCATTAATGCTGCTCTCTATTGACAGATAAAAGCAAAACCCAGGGAACACGACTTGCAATTTTTTTCCCACTTCCATGACACTGTCTGATACTGTTAGGACCCCTCTGGGATGTTATTATATCATTGAGGGTTATTACCAGAGAAGGTAACAAACCTAGGGAATTTCAGGAGTGAGGGAAAGGCTGTGCTGAACAATGGATTGGAGATTTGGCTGCCAAGTATCCCACAAAGGATAAGGAAGAAGCAAACCCAGGCCCCTGATGAAGGTTTGAGTGCAGCAGGGGCTGTTAATTAACGCCTTCAGCATGTCATGATCCACACTTGCCGAGATGGGAATATGCAGAGGGAATGTCATGCACAGCCTGGATACAGGCAGCATTTGTACCAGCAGTGGAGAGCTCACTCAGGGATTTTATGTGCATGGGCAGAGGTTCTCTCCTCTCCAGTTTATCTCTCCTGCCAGCCCAGGAAGTCACCCTGCTTATCAGATTGGATGGGTTGGGTACGATTCTGGCTTCATATTCAGTCTTGCCCCATTTTATTATTGTCAGGATCACCCTGTATGCTTCCATCCATTCTTCAGGGGATGTGATTCCTCTGATCTGAGCAGCGTCTGGGGGATCAGGAGGCCACATATGCATCACGTCAAGCTTTCCTTACAACTTTTTGTTTATTCTCCCTTCCTTCCTCTAACTGTTTCTGCAGCTGCCCAGTTTTCAAAGACTGATAACTCAGCTGCTTTCCTGCCTTCTCTTTCTTCCTTTAGGTCCTATTCCCTTTTAGCACCATTCTTCATGAGCTGACAAGGAGCTGTTAGGTGGCTGCCTAACATTTTTCAAATAATTCAATTCCCCTCCTTTATGTGGTCCCTGGACACCTTTAGGTGCTCTTCCACAGCTTTTCAATCATGCCAGGCATCACAAGTCCACCCTTAGGAGGGTTCAGGACTTGGATTCCTCCCATGCTTTGGAATCAGGGATATCACTTGCCTTCCTGCCCGCTATGCTGATTTGTTATGCATTAGTGGTTTCAGGTTGCTTCAAGTTTCACCATCAAAGGTATTAGCAGAAGTAGGTTAAATATGAATTTGTAAAAGTGGGACTTAACAAAATTCGGTGGTAAGGGTCACTCTATTTCTTACTACTGATGAAGCACACAAAGGAAAATAGAGTTAAAATTGATTTAGAATGATTTACACAGAGACTGAAGATGCAAAAGGTTAAGGGCAACCCTCCCACTGATCAGAGAGAACCCTCTTGCTTTCTAAACCCCTGATAAATCTTAAGTGAGCTAGGTCCAACCTTAGTCTCAGACTTCATCAACTCTTTATATCTAAAGGATTTAGCAGCACTTAATCATCGACTAAACATTAATGGAGTGAATCAATAGGATTTACTAGAGTCACAATAGTGATTTAATTATAGATCTGAGATCCCAATGTTTGTGCTATATTTGCTATAGGGATTTAAATCAATTAACACATGCACACACACAGAGGAAAAAAAAAAAAAGAGAAATACACATATAAAGGATTAAATATATAAAGATATTCCTGTTAAAAATTCCCCTTGATTTCAGTGATATATGTAAAATATTTTGGTATTTCTCACTGGGCAATGGTGGAGCCTTGAGGAGTGAGGAATTTCATCCCAGGCCTTGCTGTCAGCTTTTGATGGCCATCCTCTGAGTATGGAAAACCTGAGGGTTGGAGAACTCCAAGAGGTGTCCTGATCTCTCACTCATGCTAATCTGGTCCACATTCTTCAGTCCTTTTATCATCTTTCTCTCAAACAGGGAGTTTCCAACTTCCCAGACCTTTATCTCCTCTGTATCTTCTGATTACTCCATTCTTGAAGGGTCATAAATTTAAGCTCCCAGATATCCAATCTTCAACTCCCTTTGGCTTTGTTTGTTGAAGCTTGTCAGGGTTGGTTTTATCAAACCTAAGGTTTGGGTGATTTCACAACCAAAGTAATGACAAGAGCCCATGAAAAACTCCCATGTGCACACACAGGCACTGGCAAGATAATGTAAATCAGGCTGCTCCATCTTCCTTCCCCAGGGCTTATAAAAGATTTCCCCAGGCTGACCTCACAGTTCTGAGGTAGGGTAAGAGCCTTCAAGAAAAAAGATGAAGAAAACCCCAATCACTCAACAACAAATCAAGACCAAAATCAATTTATAATCACTGAGGTCATGAGCTAACGCTCTGGATTGAGTCTCCAAATTTTAGAATGAAAACCACTTTGTAGATCATCTCTCTCAGCCTTTCCTTGCCCTTTTGCAAGCCCTCCCAGGCTGTGTAGCAGCTAATTAAAATTGTCACCTAGGGATGCAAAAAGAATAAAGGGGCGTTCCAAGAATCAGCTGCTCTCTTTCTCCCCAGAGCCCTCATCCTACGCTGCAGCTCCCATGCTCAGGACAGCACCCAGAACCCTCCTGTGTCCTCAAAGTCAGCACTTTAGGACAGGGCCCATTGATTGCTGAGGCCTGAAATTCTTGGCTACACAGCACCCTGGGGAGAGTTGTGCATTCCCAGCCAGGACCTGGGATTTCCCATGGGGGCTGAAGCTTTAGACAACTACGTGCAAGCTTTACACAGCAAGGTCATGTTTGACAGACTTGAGGGAGCTTTCTGAAAAGCAGGGGAGCCTTTTATTTTATTCTGATTTGTCTAGTGTTTCTGTGTCTCTGTTGTAGTGACGATTGGCCACTTTTAGGTTAATTTTGATTAGTCTGGGGTAATTTCCTTGTATGGCTGGGAAGAGTCATTCACTTCTCAGGGGAAAACTCAGCAGCTTCAAGTTCAAGTGCTTGTTTGAGACTTTGGGAGGAGGGGAGAAGGGGTAGGTGGGATGGCCTGGAAGCAACCTTTTTAGAAGACAGGGAAAAACTCCACTGTCCTGCTTTGCTTTGGAAGAGTTGCGCAGCTGGGGTGCCTGGAGGGAGCAGTGCCAGCTCTCAGCCCATCTACAAGAGCAGCACTATCATGATAGACCAGGAAAATGCAAATAACTCCCCTACTACATTTTCCACAGCTATTAAACACACTGCAATAAAGGTAATTTTATTTTGAACATTTGGAAAAGAAGCTCAGACTTTTCTTTCCGTTTAAAACTGCCTTTTTTTTTTTCCTTTCCATTGCATTTTTTTCCACTTAACACTGTGGATACTTTCTTGCACATTTCCCGTGCACCTTGTTTCAAAAGGTCACCTTCAACAATTCTGGGTTTCCAGGTAGGCACCTCTTGGGATTATCCACAACCCTCCATCTCAGGCAGTGAGCAGCACCCCTCACCTCAGAGAAGGGAAGAGCAGTCCAGTATTTGGGGGGGTCTCTGGGAAGGGGAAAATGCAGAGGGAGAAGTTTCCTCTCCCTGGAGCACTGGGACCAAAACAGGGAATCCATCCACCTTGCCAGGGTGCTTTGCAGGGCTGGTTAGCCCAGGTTTGGCCAACATCAGAGCACTTTGGCATGGCAAAGGTGAAGGCAAACATTTCCTACTTATCTAATATATCAGCAGCTGCACTATTTCCCAGGTATTGCATCATTATTATTTCATGCCTTCCTCTGCTCTGCAGGAAGCCATTTAACAGGCAATTAAACAGTCCCTGTGGAGTGTGCTGGGGTAAATTGGCTCCACCCAGGCTGTCTGAGAATATTCCCCAAAAGCAGAGCCTGGGGCACAAGTCACCTCCCTCCTCCAGAATCATCACAAAATCACCACGTCCCTGGTCCCAGGGAAAGGCAGGAACAACCCACGTCTTAACCCCATTTATGTGTCTGCATGAAGTGTGGCTTTCACTACCTGTCTTTCCAAGGTCCCAAACAATTTCTTAACTATCTGTACCCTCCTTCCAGCCCTTTGTCCCTACTCTGTTCCTGGCAGCCCTGTGGCTCAGGGCACTGACACAGGTGAAAAGCAATCCCATTTTTGGGTGGTTGTGGTTTCCAGCAGAATCAGCTCTTTGAAACAGCTCACCAAGGGCTTGCTTGCCATGAAGAAAGCCTCTAGGGTGAGACACAAGGGTCACTGGGGTGCCCTGCACTGGATCCACCCTTCAGCTGCTTTGAACTGTGTGTATTTAACCAGCAGAGCACTTGGAAACTTCACCACCCACCTGAAAACCTCGTCTCTCCCTGCTCCTGTCACCCTGACCCATCCAAGGAATCTCTGTTGCAGCCAGTGCTGCTTAACTCCCTGCTGCAAGAACCTGAATTGTGCCAGGGGGAAAAAAGCCTCCAGAATTACTCAGATCCAGGGAATAACACAGGTGACCTCTGAAAGTGTGCCTTAGATTGGTGTGTTTGCTCTCAGTGACAAGGGCACCTGGGGTTTTTTGTAGTAGTGATTTAGCAAACTGTCGTTTAAATATTAAACACAAAGCTCAACCTTTGCTAGCATTAGTAAAGTTGGTTTTTGCACTCAAACAGCCTTGTTGGTCAACAGCACAGCCCAGAAAGCCCAGCTGGAGGAGGCCAGGCTGAAGAAGGCACCTGAATGTGTTGATGCTGCATCATCACCTGCAGGACCTGGGACCCAGCTGAGAAATGCTGGATGCTGGTACCAGTGAAGGGGGAGGTTAAATCCCTCCCTGGTTTCTCTGCAGCTGAGGTATTGCTGACAGCAGATTTAATTGTCTTTGTCCTAGCAGGCAGCTAATGAGCATTATGAATAATGCCCTGGCTTACCAGCTCTCCTGAAGCTGTTTGTGAGACCTGACTCAAAATTCATTCAGCTCCAATCAAGCAGCTGCCAATGCTGTGTATTACCATTCTGTTCATTTTTTATGCTTATTATTCAGGCTAGTCTTTGGAATTAAAGGGGGGCAAGGGGGGATAGGGAGGTGGTAGTAGCTTTTATTATTTCCTTAAAATTCCTCTTGGCTATATGGCCAGCAATGATCTTCTGTTGTGTTTGTTTATTTAGAAAACAGGGTGAAAAAACCCACCCTGGGATAACCAGCCTGCTCCACGGAGAGAGGCTGGGCTTTGGGCAGTCACACTCCATGGCTGGGGCAGGAATGTGAGGATTCCAGCTCCATTTATCTGCAGCAGTGCTCCTGGGGCACGAACAGGACACGCAGAGCTCAAAGGCAGAATGTGACCTTCCTGTAGCAGGTAAACTACAGAAACGGGGGTTCAGCAAATGAATTACATCCAAAAATTCTCACACCCACCTCCAAAGTCTTTTCCTCCTTTCATTTTGTTCCCCCTGGCTGTCTGGTCTCTGCACCACAACTGGAGTTCAAGCCTCTTACAAGGGGGATAGCAAGGGCAGTGTTTTCCACCCAGTTCCTGAATTTCAGCTCTCCTGGCTGACTCAGGGAAAGACCTGAGTGCCCGAGGGACCTCCTTTTTGCAGGAGACACTCCTTTATTTTTGGGGGGACACATGAGTGACAAGTGTCTTGCATCACAGATGCCCTGGAGTATGCAGATAAATACAGATATAGATAAATACAGATAGATGCCATAGAATCATGGAATGGTTTGGGTTGGAAGGGACCTCGAATATGATCTCGTTCCAACCCCCTGCCATGGGCAGGGACATTTTTCACTACACCAGATTGCTCAGAGCCACATCCAGCCTGGTCTTGAACACTTCCAGACTGGATGGAGCCCTGAGCATCATCTATGGATGGATGGAGCTGGATAGAGCTCTGTACACATCTCTATATAAATACAGATGAATGCATCTCTTTGCCCATGTGCATCCATGTGAATTGATTATAGTGAGTATCAATGCTATAATGAATCTATAATTAAGTCACTGCTATAATTGTAGCTGATCCTATTGAGTCACTTAATAAATTTTTAATCAGTGGATGATTAAGTGCTTCTAAGCCCTTCTGCACCCTCACCTTTTCATATCCTTATCCTTTGTCCTCTTACCCATCTGCATCTTTGGTCTCTGTGTAAATCATCCTAAATCGATTCTAATCTGATTTTCTTATGTGTGCTTCATCCTTGTCCTAAGTAATAGAGTCAACTTTGCCACTGAACTTTCAAAAATCCTTATTAAAAACCTGCTTCTTGCCAACACCTTGGAGGGTGGTCCTTAAAGTGGCTTAATCCCTCAATCTCACAGGGCTGTGAAGAGGAAGCAGCTTCAGCTCTTTCCCCCTAAAATATTCAAATATTTTCAGACCCTTCCCCAGCTGCTGTTTGCCTGAAAAATACGAGAAACAAACAAAGTGGAAGCAATTGGGCAGCTCCCAGAGCTCCAATATTGTTGGTTTTTGGTGAGACCTGGAATGAGTCCCACCTTGGGAGTGCTGGGATGGAGGGTACAGGAGAGGCAGGTGAGGTGTGAGGGAGAGCTTGATCACCCCTTGCAGTTGGTGATGATGTGGTTCAGCCTCGGAGTGAGGAGTGAGGGGATGGAAAAGAAAGGGAATTTGTAGTGGGTGCATAACTCAGCATCAATGAGTTATTCTGTAGGCACTTAGGGGAAATTTCCAGACTGGTAACCTTCATCCTTGTGGAAGATTTCAACTTCCCAGCCAGCAGCTGGGAGTATCATTCTGCTAAGATGAGCAGATCTTGGAAATTCCTGATTTTTGTAGGGGAGAACTTCTTATCACAGACACTCAGTGAAACACCTCGGAAAGACGCCCTCCTAGACTTGCTCTTTGTGGAGAGCAGAGGACTTTTGAGGGATGTAGTGATTTGTGTCTGCCTTGGCCACAGCCATTGTGAAATGGCAGAGCATAACATATTCAGTGTAAGGAGAAAAAAGGACAACAGAGTTGCTACCCTGGACTGCAGGAGAGCAAACTTCAGGCTATTCAGGGAGCTGTTTTAATAGAGTACACTCAGAATCTGCTTTTTAAGGTTTAGGGAGCCCACAAGTGTAGGTCAGACTTTCAGAGACATCTTTTAGAACTACTGGAGCAGGCGATTCCATGGTAGTCAAGCACGTGGAGCAGAACAGAACAGGAGTTCCCTGTTCAGCTGAGTTGAACAGGGAATTCCTTCTGGAGCTCAAGAAGAAAAAGAAATTATGTCATCTCTGAAAGTGAGGTCAGAGGAAGAGCACAGAGCTGTGGCTCACATATGTAGGGAGACGACACAAAAGGCCAAAGCTCCATTAGAGATGAAAGAGAAACACCACCAAGGGGAAAAACCAGACACCCACGTTTAGGAAAGGAAATGTATTTTATTGAAAAAAAAAATTACATTTCACTTATACACCATGAAAATACTGAGTTGTGTGTTATTTTCATAAGAAGAAGTCAAGACTTGCACAAGAAAACCACATTCTTTATTACAGCATTACTCCACGAGATGAGGCTCTGGTGGCATCTGCACTGGGTGTTTTCACTAAACAGTAGAGCAGGGCTAAATGTGCTTTGGGCAAAAACCCTAAATATTGGCCTCTTCCAGGTGCTACTGCCCATTGAAGACATGGCATTCATTTGGTCAATACTGAATTACTTCTGAATTAGACAAATTTCATCGTTCCTCTACTCACTCAGGTCCTAGGCAAATTCATAGCTATCCCTCCCCTCCATTTTTAACAATCTTGATTAGTTTTTCACATTCAGCCAGACAATGCTAAAGCAGTGTATGGGCTGCCAATCTCCCAGAAAGAAAACAACACTGAAAGGGGACACATTGCACGAACACAGACTGTGAGCAGATGGCAGGATCATTGCATGGTGCTGAATTCTCCAGGGTTTCCTCTCATCACTGCAGCTCCAGCAACAAGCCCAAGTTTCCTCCCTAGCAAGGTGTGTATCCACATCGAGCACATCCCGGGCACATGAGTACATGTGCTGTACTGAATACAGGAGTGCCTGCAGGTGGCATCCCAATGCCATCTGTCACAGCTGTGTCCCAAGAACTGTGCTCCCAGCCAGCTCTGACAGGCTCCATCACACCTCTGAAAACCCCTTGTGAACCAGAGACCTCTGGTGTGGAAACATTCATCAGTCTGTTGATGAAAATGAATACTAATGAATGCCGCATAAATTCCCTGGTAACTGCCCTTGTTTATTTATTGATTTATTTATGTCATTTCTTCCTTTCTTAAAGCGGGTGGGAAGGAAAAGAGCTGACTCTGACACCATGCGAGTGCTGTGAAAACATCTTCTCCACCTGGATCTTCTTATTATATTCCCTAGTGAGAGCACTGCTTTATTCAATGCTATTTTCTACTCTGCTAGGCACGAGCATCACAGAGATCATTAAGAACTGCCACAACAAATTTTTAGTACTATAGTATTTTTGTGACACAGGGTATGGGATGGATTGAGAACACCCAACTCTGATTACTGAATCGTCAGCTCTTCTTTCAAGTACTTCATTCACAGTTTTCTTTACATTAACAGTGCAGCTCTGCACTTAGGTCCTGCTCACCCAGCATCTCACTGCCAGGGAAAGAGGCAACTCCACTCTCCCCCATTTTGAGCAGGTGCATTGTCCCAGACCCTCCCTGGCAGCAGCACAAGCACTCATCTGTTCCCAGGATGACGAGGGTAAGAGAACTAAGGAAGATTAGAACTTCAGGGGTTTTGACTGGATAAATTCCCCATTGATTTTAACTCCTTCATGTCCCTTGTTATGGGGACAGGCAAATCAGTGCCAGCAGAGGTGATGGGAAGGGAAGGTCAGGGCACAGTTTTATGTGCATCAGTGTAGCCGAGTGGGATGACTTATATCTACCCACAGCAGCTGATAATTCTCTACCTTTCTTTCCAAAAAACAAAAAGCCCTGCCTCAATCATCTGAATAATGCACTTCCAGAGTCTCTTGGTTCTCCATGGCCAGCAGAAGAAGCCCAAGGGAATTACACCACGGCCAGGCAGGCAGGGGGCTGCACATCACAGGCTTTGGGGTGCACACGGGGTTGTGCTGAACCGCAGCACTGCCGAACAAACCCAACAGCTCCACACCGACCTCAGCTCCCACCGGCTCAGAGTAACTCCTCCACATTCCCCCCACGGGAGGATGCAGACAAAGCAGCCCCTCTGCCACCACCACCGTGGGGACACAGCCCCCACAGACTCCCAGGGGAAGGGAAGCCAGGCACACTGCATCCCCAGCGCTGCTGTTCCCTGCCAGGGCCTCCCTCCTCAGCAATGCATTATTCATCTCAGGGACATCTCTCCTGCTAGCTTAGCAAAGCACAAGTGCTTCTCTTTTAACACAGCCAGAAATCAGGAACTCTCGGGAGAAAAAGTCGCTATAAATTCTCCTCTGCTCTTTGCAGTGGTGGTTTATTCACAAGAGGGGTGAGGATGCTGCCATGTTCATTAGAAGGGACATAACGAGTGATGCTGCTTTGCCAATCACCAGCTGCTGCAGTAGGTGATGACATTTATCACAGGACTGTGCTCCAAAAACTCCTTTATGCTGCAGATCCCTGCACGTTTTAGAGAGACCCCAAAATTCAATTAAAAAAATTAATGTATCTGGACAGTTGTGCTTTAGCCCTGGTCTCCCAGTCAGGAGAAACAAAGACTCATTATGTTTAGCAAGATGAAAAAATCATGCTCTGATTTTGAACCCTGTCTGCCTTTTGACTGAATGGGATTTTATTGACAACCCAGCTCTTCTGGAAGGTATTTATGAATTTGAATTCAGAACGAACAACTAAAATTCTTCATGCTATTACAGCTGACAAACTACAAAGAAAAAAAATCTTTACTTTCTCCCATTTGTCTGTTCACCTGTCTGTGCACAGTTTTAGCACAAGCTATGAATTAGCTAGGTCAGGTCCATATAGTGGGAACAAGCCATTTTTGTTCCATCTCTCAGCTTATCCATGTATATATTGCTATTAAGCACTTTGAAGACCTCCCAGTCTTATTTAATTAAACAAACAAACTCACCCCAATTTTTAACCTATCCTAGATGTATTTGAAACTTGATTCCAATGCAAAACTTCCAGCTCATGCCACAAAGCTTACCTGATTTTAAAATGGATAAGGTAGCAATATTTAGGGTTTTGTTTTTAAACAATGGTTATCTACCATCCTATTGCCTCTCTCTACAATCAAGCGTACAAGCCTTACTGCAGGAAGGATACAACTTGTAATGGCCAACCAGAAAAATACACAAACACTAGAAAGCCTACAGTTTCATCAGAAATTAAATCATTTGCTATTACACAGAACTTCATTGTTTTTCTGGCATATAAGTCATTGAATTACTACACACGCCTCAAGGACAATCATTTAAGACGTGTAAACATGTAACAGGTCCACCTAGTCAGTACAAAGCACCACACAAACTTTAAGTACATAGAAAGTTTGCTCATAAATATTTCTTTGTTTAACAATTCAGCACTAAAAAAATATTACTTAAAAAGGCATCTTTTATTAAGTTATTCAGTTTGTCCAGGGCTGGTGGGGTTGTACTATCCCTACTATATTACAGCCACCTGAATCTCTTTCCAAACCATTTTACTTCTCTGGAAGAAAAGGCTATGTGTGGCTGGGACCCAAAGCTTCAGCACAGTCTATAAAAATATAATTCTTTAAGACCTTCTGCTCACATCCTGAAGGCCTACTCAGCCAGCCCCCCAAACTCTGCTTCCCACCCCTACCACATTGCAAATAGAGCTTCAACATACACACACACACACACAGAGTACATAAATTACACTCTTCTACACACAGATTTTTTTTCTAAACAGCAATGCAACCACGAGGGCAATAGGTAAGTGTGATTTCAGTGGGTAACATATGGCACAGCCTTCTCATATTGCTGGTTTTCTCTCTCTGAATAATGTGCTGCCTTATTCACTGCTCTGAAAATCGGGGATTTATCACCATTACTTGCACTGTGGAGGCACTGAGTCAGGAACGTGTGCACATTTAGGAGGGTCCCATCTGCCTCGATGTCCACTGCTGCCAGAGCAGCAAAAGCACCAAACTGGTGGCACTGGCACTGTCACCCAGCGCTGGTCTCCTGGTGAAGCAGATGGGAGTTTTCCTTGGCTGTTGAATGCCACACCACATTTCTCTCTTCTGGAGAATGGTGAGAAGAAGCTGGGTCTCTCCTGAAGCAGTGCCCTGACAGCAGCAGCCCTTTGCTCAGGGCACACTCCTCCAGTGACTGATTGAACCTCAGGGATTTACCTGAAATCTGCTCCTGCACACATGTAAAAACTCACTGATTTACTCATTTATTGAAAATAATGCACTTTCAAGAGTTTTCATTTATTTGAAAGAGCCATTTTTGGGCCATGACTGAACATCTCGTGATTAGTTTCCATGGCTGACAAATGTCTTTAATGGATGTGTTTTAGAAAGCTACAGAACTGCTCAGGAGGCTCTCACTCACCAGGAACACGAAGAACATGTACTTTCAGGCAGAACAGCTCTCTGGCTATCTAATCCTGGGATATTAACAGGAGTGGAATGACTATAGTCAATAAGCCAGTATGGCTGCAAGGGATGCAAAAGAAAGGGCTGAGTTTCCTTTCACAAAGAAACATTTTAGTCCCAGAGTGACCAAAATTTGTAACATGTCCCAGCTTTTTAAAGCACGCCTTAAATGGGCAAGGACCTTTACTCAGGAGAGGTAGTTTTCTTTAGTATAAAGATAAACCAAACTTCTCCAGTGGACACAAGTGTAATGACACAGCACTTTCTGCTCTCCTTAACCTGAATCCCTGCTCTCCTCCTCCTGCAAGCCACCACCCCGGCAGGGACACTGCTGAGTGCTGACAGAAACTCTTGTTCCCACATGAGCAACATTTGTTTCCCACTCTACAGTCCTGTATGCTCCACCCTACACAGTGAGGTAAAAATTCAGTGGAGTGCAGTTAAATGCTGCACAAGAAAGAGATCTCAAAGAGATCTCAAAATGAGTTATGGTTCTTATTCCAAGCCCATCTTCTCACCTTGTTTGCAGGAAAAAAGAGCACAACACAATGAGGTCCTACACATACAAGTAAGAGGAATGCAAGGGAGTGGTGTAGAATTCCAGCAATTTTCTTCCCATGAAACATCTTTAAGAAAAATAAAAATTAAGACAACAAGGATGTTACTCACTTTCACATCCCTATCTTACAGTAAGATGATAACAGGGCACGAATGTGCTCTCTTCCATTAACTACCCTTTCTCTATCCTAGGACATAACTAAGGAAAAAAATTTAATTACATCCACTTTATTCAGCAAGACTATTAAACCATTCTTGTGCTGTTTAATTCTGAAATGATTAACATATTTAAAAATAGGATCTAACAATTTGTGTGTGCACAGTATATTAAACGTAGATGCTTTTATTACAATCTTCCTTGCCACATATTTTAAAATAAAATTAATCAATACAATCACCATAACAGTCTCAGACAACAAATTAACACCATCCAATCAAGACACAGTTAAGATACTCAAAAGGCAGTATGAGTAGCTGGAAACCTTGGTCCTCCAATTCTTTTGTGTAACACATGGATTATAGATTTCTCCCCACTTGAGATAAAAATCAGCACACAACCATTAACAATTCATACTGCTGGTTTCTGAAGTGTTTCTATTGAGTGTGAATAGCACTGATTTTAGCACAAGGTCTTTGTGCACATCTCAATTCCCAGCACAGTAGAGACTAATCCAGGCCCAGAGTAGATGGTTCGTAAGCAACTTTTGGTCTCTCCTGCACAGGTGGCTCTGCCAACGAATGGGTGGACTTGAGCAGTGGCCACAGGCACTGCAAATCACTCCAGGAAAGAGGGATCCGACACAAATTGATTCAAGAAAGAATGTTAGGGAAATTGGGTGGACACAAACACAAAGCATTCACCTCTCCCATGCTGCCATGTGCTGCAGCATGAGAAGCCTCGTGCCCCTGTGACCTCACACGGGGGTGGCAGTGGAGCCACCAGTGCCCAGCTGGTGGGTGCTGGACTGCTGGGTTACACCTTTCATGCTCTCAGGACGGCCATGGAAAATCATCCATTATTACAGACTCCACTCTCTGGGCTTAAAGTGCTTCTTTTCCTGTAATCAATTAGGATCTAAACTAGTTTAGATTAACCTTTTAACTAAAGGTTCGCAAGTGAATCAGACAATGCTGGTCAGTCTCCTCTGAGCCCCTAAATCAACAGTGGGAGCTGTCTGACACTGAGACACTTTCCAGCTGCTCCAGATAGCAGGAACTCAGATAAAGATACAGGTATTATATGCAGGAGCAGAGGAGAGAATGAAATATTAGACAGGACTGTGCTGAGTCTTTCAATTTTGTTCTGCACATGAGCTTTGCGTAACTCTACACAAATAAAAATGTGGACCTTGACATTCAAAAATACCTGTTAGCCTGCTGTGGCTACAAAATGTTAGCTACAGAATATATTTACAGATAATTTTTGATGTTTGTTCCTGGCAAGAGATGTTAAGCCCAATTCTTCACTGAAGACATAAACCTGACCTAATTTAGATCAGGTCAGTAGGAGTTTAAAGCAGGTATGCCATGAGCAACCCTCAGGGACTCAAGCAGATGAAGCCAGCAGCCCACTGCTCCAGGATCCAGCTACTGTGAAATAGGGACTTCTGCAAATTGAGCACATTAGTATGAATATATATATATTTTTAACATGGATATGCCAAAGATTCTAAGGAATGTGTGAATTACTGAACTGATCCATTCTTTGAAGAAGTGGGAAAAGATTACACCTGACAGGTATAAACTGCTCCAACAAACATAGTATTTTGTCTTTTATGTCAAGATTGCAGCTCATTATGGTTGACAATGAAAATCTTGTTTGCAAGATAGCTCCAAGTTTCCCAAATTCCAAATTTCTTTTATTTCAGAGAAAACATCCCTCACCTTTCTCTCAATCCTCTTGTGAAGTCTGTCTATTCTAATGGCAAAATAAAATTGTGCTGTCTCACACTTACTGAAAGGGCACTGACCACTGTCTGTACAGGCAGGGAAGTTCAGGATGTTGATCCCTTCTTCCTAAGAGGACGGTAGGGATTATACACTTCCACATGAAACAGTGTAATTTTAAAAGATTAATAAACTCATAGTTATGTTTTCAATATGGTATGCAGCACTTGGTTAATCCATGTTAGAAACAGTTAAAATGCATCACCAGCTACAGTATTTAAATATCTTTGCTGAAAGCAATTATCTCAAAAGAGGTAATTGTCTTCCTGGCACAGCTGCCCAAGCAAACAGCAGCTTATCTAAAAAGGGGGAGAAATATTAATATGAGTATTTTCCAGCCCATCTGGGAGTTTGTGTTGCCAGGGGGAACCAAATACTTGCACACCAATTTAAAAATGCAGCGCTGCAAAGAAAGGCAGTTTGATGTGCTCCGAAAATCATGGAATGGCTGAGGTTGGAAGGGACCTCTGGAGATCTCTGGTTGAACCTGAGCAAGCAGGGGCAAGAGCAACAGCCTGCTCAGGGCCATGTTCAGTCAGCATTTGAGTATCTCCAAGGATGGAGACTCCACAACCTTTCTGGGCAACCTGTACCAGTGTTTGATCACCTTCACAGTGAATTATACTTTTTTAACGTTTAAATGGATTTTCCTATTTGTATTGTATTTCAATTTGTGCCACTGCCTATTTATCACTTCCCTGGGCACCACTGAGAAAAGCCTGGTTCCTTCTTCACTGCTTCCCATCAGATACTTGTACACACTGTCAAGGCAGTTTACATCTTTTTACATGTTGGGTATCAGCCATGAGCTCAGATTTCTGTTACTGACCACTAATTTTAGCAACACCAAAATTATTACTGCTAAAAAGTTATTTCATGACAGTGGTTACTAAAAACTGTGATAGCAGAGTCACTTCTTGTAGATTAATTCCTGCGGATTTTTTCCTTAAATTCTCAAGTAACATGATTTTGTTTTTTTACTTTTGATGCCAAATGCAGGAGAGGAAATAAAATTGAAATGCAGTTTCCATCCCCTTATGCAGTCTGAGACAAGTAAAGCTCATCAAGTGAATTTGGATGTAACATTGCACTAGACCTCATCTTGGGACAAGCATGAACACAGATCCCAATCAGAAATCCTGCGCAAGTGTGAGTGGCCAATACCTGTCAGCAGATCTGCCTTGCTGCTTTAGTATGTGGCTGTGATCCATAGGACACTGAAATGATTAAAAATCCCATTTTGAAGCCTTATCAAGCATAATTTTAAAATCAAGATGCATTAATAATAATCACAGCAATGCATTTCTGTAATCTCTAATTGGTGTTGCTTTCAGAGGCACTGTGAACAAGTTCATTTTTCTGTTTCACTGCATTTGGTAGACATGTGTAACTCAGCAGACCTTACTAAACAAAAAATACTACTTTTCCCATATTGCTTCATTGCTAAGCCTGCCAGCAGTGCTCACTAATGTTAAGTGGAAGTGCCCATGTAGTTTGTGAGTACATCCACCCACGATGAACAAACAACTTTGAGGGTAAGAGCTGCTTTCTCTTCTGCCCGTAGTTAAAAAACAGAGAGTCAAACCTGGTCTTGGAGGTAGAACTACACACTTGTAACCAGTGCTACAGAATAAAGGCATGATCTTGTTAATGAAGATGTTTCTGGAGCAGCTTATGGAGGAAAATCATGTGGGCACCCACGGACATGAGAAATAAGCAGCCAGAACCTGTGACAACTGAAACTGTGCAGCTGTTCTAGGACAAGAAACAGGAGCAGAGATCAGTAACATGAATGACACCTCAAGGTCACTTCAGAGTACTGAACATGCCAAACATCTTCAAAGTACTCCTACACACAACCAGAACTGTGTGTGTAGCTTTAACCCTGCTTAGTTTGATAGCAGCTGAGATACTGAATACCAGAGTAGGTAACCAGGTACCTCCAGGAAAAGGGAGCATGGAGCCAGCTCCATTGGCACTAGATGCCATCTTGAAATACATTTTCCAGTCAGTCAAGCATTCCATTAGCAAATTCACATCTACAGTCTTTGGCAAGGCAGGAACATTGCTCTCTTGCCCTGGGTAATCACACAGACTAAGTGAATCTGACAGACATTGGGATACCTGGGAATATGCCTCAATGCACACTAACTGTTCTGTTTTTAAAACTGAGCAAGGCCAGCACATATGTTTGAGAGTGGATATCTGCCTATGCTGGGCACTATTTCATGAAAGTCAGGTTTCTGTCACAGATCTAAGGCAAATATTACAATTTACAGGAAAGAAATGAGGACATCGATACATTGTGCGTTATTGGAGACGTGGAGCCTTTATAACACGGTGGCTTTCACTATGATCTCTGGGTTTTCTATGTCCTTTTTGCTTTGGACCATTCTCAGTTCCAGCTGGGCTGAGTTTGGTTTGTTTCCTTCTCCAGCTTGCACTAAAAAGATGACATCAGAATGTCATTAAAAACAGCAGTACAAAAACAAACAAGTTACATTGTTCTGTTACCCCACGATTTTCTCTACCTTCCTCTCTTCCCCAATCTCCCCTACTACTCCCTGCTAAAGGCTTCCAGGATGGAAAATACAGGTCAGCACTGTGATTTCTTATCACCAGCATTCCACACCTCTCTCCAGGAAAGAAACATAGCTCTGCTGTTAATTAGGAAGTCACACAGCTCAGAGAACCCACAGATTTCCTTAGGAACTGAAAGACAAGGGAACTCAAAGGGGAGAGAAATTAAAAAAAAATTGCTCCTCACATGGGCCAACACAGCAAAGACATTAGTTGATTAATTAAATTTATTAGTTGATAAACCCCTCTCAGTGCTAATCACACTCTCAGAGGGGCAGTGAGTGAGCTACACTGAAGCAGGAACTCTGTGGCACACCGAACTCAGCATTTCCTCAAGTTCTGCTGCTTTTGCAGAGCTGAGTCAGGCACAGTCAGCACGACTGTCACCCACCACAAGCTAAACAGTGACATCTGCAGTCGGCTCTTGTCAAAAACGGGCCTGGAGGACACAGTAGGAACAAGCAGACAAAACTACCAAGCTCTCCTGCTGTAAATTCTCTGCCTGCTTCTGCACTGAGGGGCTGCTTTGAGTCATGAAACCCAGAAAGCTCCTTGAAAATTTCTTCTGATGCCAATCCAGGCAGAACAAGGGAGCAAGGTCTGCATGAATTTACCTTTTGCACTCTTAATGGTCCTTTGCAGAACATGCTGCATGGCTGACACAGTCTTTTCACATGCCACCTGCAACAACACAACATATTCAGGTTTTAGTAAAACTTGAGCTGCCTACTTGAATATTCCTTAATTAATAAATATTATTTCAAAACCACTGCTATTAAGAGGAAAACATGACTGACAAAACAAACAGGATGACAACTATGCAATGTAGAGTTTGGAAGAAAAGAAATTTTTACTTAATTCTCCCAGAACAGGTATTAAAAACCATACACCTATATCAAGGACTTTATGTCCTTAAGGGAAAGAAGCAGAAAAATAGATCTGAGAAATTATTTCCAAAGCTCATTATGAAGTGAGGATAAAAAATGTTATTATAAACATGCATGCAGTCTGTCTCTCTAGAGAACAACATCTTATTTGGCAAAATTATAAAATCTATCTAACTGAAATATGAGTTTTTAATGTCCCTTCTGGCAAAAGGGAAATTCTGTGCCTTTTTCTCTGAGGTGAGGAAAAAAAGGCCAAAACAGAAGACAGTCTTTAAATAATATCACAGATTATAAGTTTTTAAAAAAACTCAAGAGAAACGAGGTCCAGAGAAATGAGTAACTTCCACACCTTCAAATTGTTGGGGTGCTTGTGTGTCCATGCCAGAAGCATAGCAGCGAACAAGTCTCCTGTTCCAACAAAGACAGCATCCACTTTAGGAGACTCCACTCGAATTCTTTGTGTTATCCTGGTACCATCTGCTTTAGCTACAACACAGACACACAGTTAAGTGACAGACCCAGAAACTAATACAATACCAAATTACTAGAATTAAAAAAAGAATTTTAAAAATCATCATCAGATTTGAATTCTTTTGCTGTTCAGAACATAAAGGAATATTGTAAACTTTGTGCCAGCTGTTTTAAAAGGCACAGCCTTCCAAAACTTGGCCAGCTTGGGATAACATTTACAACTTCTATACTGTACATACTTCATTTAAGGGAGAGGAAGGAGCTACCACCTTCATTCTGCATCCCTCATAACTGCATCCTTCTCAGGTGAAAACAGAGAACACACAATGAAACGTGGTAAGACTAAAGGAGGGGATATAGAGAAGAAACAAAAGGGGATTTTAAAACCTATCAAGGGAGGGATAATCTGCCAAATGGACAGGGTGGCTTTTCAGAAAAGCATTCAGACATTCCAAGTTCCTCTTTTATATCCTTACTGCCAGGGTCAGTACTAGGGGTTGGAACAGCCCTGATAAACCTCACCCAGGACATCCTCCTCCTCTGCCCAGGAGCTGCATGGAAGCTCAGGCCTGGGCACAAGCACCCTTGCCTGAGCTGTGCTGCAGATATTCCTGTGTACAGCCCTGCTCTCCTGACTTACTGATTGGATTTTCCATATTAATCTCAGACCTGGCTTGTCTCCCTTACTCTGGACTGTCAGTGGGACCTGCCTGCCACTGATGCCTTAAGTTTTAACTTTTGTATTTTTCAAATCCTGTACTGCTAGTGTAACTCTGAAGTTTTCTGTAGCTTGTTAAATGGTGTTCNCTAGTGTAACTCTGAAGTTTTCTGTAGCTTGTTAAATGTTGTTCTCTGTGCTGAGATAGACATAACAAAACCTCTAACTTGCCCTTCAAAGACACCCAAAAACAAGAACTGTAAACCATCATCTTGGAAAGAAGGGGGCAAACTGAGAGAATCACATCACTGGCTGAGTTCTAGTTAGTGAATTTATGTTGTTATAAAAGTGTGAAACACTCATGGCCTGGAGTCATCCATTATAAGATCCACTGAAACAAGACCTCTAGAACCCGAAGTGTGCACCTGAAAGCCTTTCAAATAAATACCACCTTTTTTCCTTTATTCCTGTCTAGTCTCTGTTTCTAAGCAACCATTTAAAGCATCACCACCACCACCCCTGTCCTGCTCACCTTATTCAGGTCCTGTGGGTCTGTGCCCTGTGGGTGGGGACAGAGTTCTGCCTATGATCACACTCTGCTCTTGTCTTCCCTCATGGAGCAGCCCCAGGCTGACCACCCCTGATATTACTGTAGGAGAAGATGTTTACTTGGGGATCTGAGGGATCTAAGCTCCTTCCATGCAGTACAGATGGGCTTGATGAAACTACTTTTTCAAGCAATAACTGCAAGCACAGACAGGTTAAAACAGAGCATGGGTAAACAAGGAGCTCTGGACTTACTTTTTCTGTGGCTTCCCAGAGCTATCAGGTAGTCATTTCCTAGAGGTGCCTGTAGATCTGAGCTTGTGATCACCACAGTCTCTGGTCCCATGGCATGGAGCATATCCATTACCTTTCCAAGTGCAAAAAGGCAGGAATCAGTGGCTGCAGTCTAGTCTCTGTACACACAGGACTGAAGATTTTTAACCAGCACCTTATTTTGGCATCTTTTGTAAAGAGAAAAAACCAGTTTCTACTCAAATAATCCACTTGAATTAGGGCCATTACTTTGAAATAGGGGAATCATAACATCCACATCTAAATGTACACACTTGTTAAAATATACAAGCATCTCTGTTTGTGTTATCTTTGGATGCTCCTCTGGAAAGAATACTCTGTTTCAGCTGTGATCAGAATTTTTGCCTGCATCGTTTTCAGAACATAGTAACAAAAGAATAAGAGAATAAATATAGAGACACATGCACCTGAGCTGGCATCTTGAAGCATTTGCTAGAAAGCCAACAACTCCAGGTCATGAAATCTTATTTAACTACTACTTTTAGGGCTAGCAAAAATTTAAAATCCTAAATCAGAGGCACAAGTGTGTCTGTCTCAATCTTCTTTTCTCTTCTGTTTCAACCCCCAAACTACAGCTTTAAATTATATACCTTTGCAGATGTATTTCCACTCTGTGTGTTCCTCACTTAAACTCATTAATACTCTACTTCTGATATCCCAATTGGTTGGTACAGACAGAAGTGATTCTGATTTCACAGAAAAAAGAATTACTTCAATAATGAGTTTAGTATAAAACATGGATAAAATATTAATTCTCCTGAAGAGTTTAACTAAAAATCCTCTCTGGCTAGCTGTGACTCATGAGCAGCTGAATGATAAGGATTTATTTCTGCTCTTTTTTAATACTTTATTGCTTTTCTTTCTTGTCTAAGCCTCCAAGTTTCTTCAGCTGTCAGACTTCTTTGCACAGACATCACAGCTGGGTTTTAAAGAAGCAGTAAATCCACCAGCATACACTGACACAATCAATCTGTGCAGTAATATTAAACTAAATTTCATTTCTCAGCCACGATTCAGCAGGATCCTAATCTCCACTATTTCTAGTTGTGGGACTTAGTTCCTTCTACATTAATGTTACATCATACTTCATTTTATGTTAGAAGACACAACTGTCATCATAAGTCTTGGTAAAGAAAGGAAAGCAAGCATGAAACCACGGAAATCAATGCCAGAATTCCAACCACCTCCAAAGGGGACAAATTCCAGCATGGATTATTACTCAGACCCATATATGACATGCAGCTGGAAAGACAGACAGATTACAATATAATATCCTGCAAACAACTGCCCAAAAAATGTTTCCATTTCTAAGTCTGCCTCTTTGGGAGAGATTTTTTTAAAGCCCATCAGGAGTCAGAGCTATGGCATGAATCAGTCAGGAGACTAATTGGCAAAACTGTTTAGCACATGCAACTCGTGCTGGCAGCTGGAATATGCAAATCTAAAACCAATGGCTGCTCAGCTAACGATGTTCTCCTCAAGACTCTGGTTCTGCTGGTGAGGATGAGAACAGAAGAACAGAGCTGCAGTTAGCAGCCAGTGGCATGAAGCACAGCTCATCACCCTCACCCAGCACAGTGGGGTTATGTAAAACTGGAAATTCAGAGAGATGAGATCTCTGTAGCTGCTTCCTGCTGTGAAGTGATGGTGACCAATCCATGTTGTCTGACATTGCTACAGCATAGAAACAACAAACATTTGGGCTGACAGACCCCCAGCTACTCTCCAGGTGCCCCTGCAGCTGCTGTTTGTTTAAAGATTTTGTGTTCTTTTGAAGTTCAAAACCAAACTGGAAGGAATAACATCAGTCCATTACAAAAGTACTTGGCTAGTCAACAAAACAAAGAGCTCAGCCCTTCTCAAGACATCAGTAAAACTGAATTTCTATTTTGTCCTTCACTATCAAGCCCTACAGCTTTTTATTTTCTTCACTTTGTGTGAAAGGGCAAATCTTTACACCTCGATGCAATATATTTGCAGGCCATCTATCAGCTCCATATGGCAATGAAAGAAGCTGTCAATGCTGTGGATTTAGCTAGGAGAATGAGGAAAAGCTGTCTTCACTGCTGAGTGTGGACAGCAGAGCCCCAAACAGGTTCCAAATGCCCAGGGTCCCCTGGGGTTTTCACCCCAACCAAATAATTTAGTAACAGAGCTGGCAGTGTCTGGGTATTTGCCATGTGTGTTGCCACTCCTCCTTCACTGCAGAAAGCAAGCTCAGAGAGATGTACTCATCATCACTGTAATCCTTTTATCTGGAGCTCTTTTGGGAAGTTTCCTCAGAAGTCTGACACGAAGGCAGGAAATGTTTTGTGCCTGGCGTGTACAAACTTTAATGATAAACACATGGAAAGGACAGAGGCCAAAGTGACTCCGAGGCTAAAGACAAACTGCAGCACTGCAGGCAGGAATGCAGAAAGAGACCTCACACATCCCACCCTGTGCCTACTTACCTCCAGTGCATCTTTTTCGGTGTAAATCTTTCTGCCCGTGAGTAACCTGAGAATGAAACAGAAACCTTTAAAGAGCATGAGTTCTCCAGGCAGTGACTGCTTGCCCTTTCCAAGGAGGAAAACTTGGACTGCACCAAACAGGCCCAATCCATCTGTAGGCTCCACGGTCTGCTGGGCCAGACTTCTGTTTAAAGGCTATGTGCACAGACACACAGTGCTGCTCACACAAGTCCTACCCTGCAGAGGTCCCTGTACCACAAAAATTCCCTCACAAGTGCCTTCTCCCCCTCTCCCATGTAGCTGCTCCCTCCCCTTAAGGAGGACAGCCTGTGCTGCATCACCACAGATTATCTGGGGACCAAAGAGTCACTGCTATGTAGCCAGGACAGGCAGGAAGAATTTACATTTCTAGCTCCTATGAAATGTTGCCATGGTGGTATTTCTGAACCTTATTTTGGGGAGCAAGGGGAACCAAACTATTTCAGTTCTTATATTCTGGCACATAATACAAATTTTCATAGCAATGGGTAGGGATGGGGAAGGTATTTCTTCAACCTGTCCTATAAAAAGGCCTCTGGTGATAACAAAAAATAATCATGAAAATGAGAGACTGGAGAAAACAACAAGCATCTTTTCTTCACATAACTCCTGATTTTTTTATTGGTTTCAACATGCAGCAGTTGAGGTTATCTGAAAAACACCACCTGAAAATAACAGCTAAAACCCAAAACCTGACACATACATACATAAGGCACTATATTGAGACAAGTAAAATTAAGAGGTACCAGTCTTCCCTGCTTTTTTCCCCAGATTTATTTAGCTATAAAAGGAAATAAGCACTTACTCAGCTTCAAACTGGTTAGGAGTGATTATATCTGCAACAGGTACAACTTTGTCCCTGTAGACTGGCAGGAGATCCTTGGGCACATACTGGGGAGAAAAAAAAAGTGTCAAAAGTTGTCAGCAGCATCTGAGATGTGGGACTGCAACTCTCCTTTGCCTCATCCACCACTCTTGCTGCCACTGAGTGACCTGAGAGCTCCAAGCTCTGCAGTGCAGTGGCAGAGCATTGTCCAGCTGGGGACCAAGGGCTGGGCTGTAACCAACAGCCCTTTCTTCCCTAGAGGTGATGGGAAGCACCATCTTTAACAAGATGGACCTAAAGTGGCAGCATTAAAAGGAAGTGATGCCTGTGTGAAGAACTCTCAAGTTCTCTCTCGCCAAGGTGACAAGAGCAGCATGAGGAAATACAGGGTCCCCACTCACTCATGTCCTTGCCTCCAAACCAAACTATTTTGTTCAAAAAATTTTGATCAAAAATGAGTGGTTTTTTGTCGGAGTGCAGCCTGGAACCTTTTTGTCCCAGATCACAGCCCAGTGCCCAACAGCTGTCAGATCCCACATGAATTCAGTTGTCTTCACTTAGGTTCCTTCACTTAGGGCTGTGTCAATTCCCAAGATGACTGACAATGGCAGCCAGGCTACCAAAGCACAGCTCTTGACAGAAGGTGAGAGAACTCCAGTGAGACAAGGATGGGGAGCAGGGGGATATTTTCCTGTGGACAGGGTCTGAATCCCCTCTGTTGTCTCAGGAGAGGGCCAGAAATAATCCCAGGGCTGTGCAGTTGTTGTGCTTTCCTGATACCAAGAAATTTAAGTACAAATTGACTTGATGTGGGATCCAAAGCCACACTTAAGTAAAACAGTTTTGTTGTTTAAAAGCTAATAAATCTTTATATGTCTTTATAAAACAAACATTCACTACACAGAGAATCCAAACAGAAGAGTACTAACCATGGAGCCTTCTCCATTCCACTTGTCACCCATCACTGGATCACACACTGTAACAGAAAAAATTTAGGTTTAGAAATAGGGTACAGTTATAAAAGACCCTGGAGAAAGGGAAAAATTTTAGGTAACAGTAGTGGCTATGGAACAGCACTGAGCACCTCAAAGCTTACACACTCCCACAGCTCTTGTAGCACGCTGAAATTTGTATCTGGTGGCTGCCAATTTTGAAAGAGTAGGTCACGTGTCTTAAAAAGTTGTCTGGAATGGCAGTATGGCAGGGAGAAACATGGGAGAAGCTAACAGCTGGGAAAAGAGTCCTATTTTTACTTTAGTGTAAAAAAAAATACATGCCAAATTTACACACCAAAATGCTGTGTGTCTATTTAAAAAAGAAAGCATTATAATGAAGCACGAAGGAAATTCATGCCAAAGTACACAAACTCACACTTGGTGTAATATTAACATGTGTTTGGCACAGGTTCTGGATCACCATTGGTATTAACAACACATTCCAAGTGTCCTCATTGAGGATGGAAACAGCCTAGCATGGCACATCAAAAAGGAACATTGTTCATTGTATTAAAAGATCTTTAAGCAAGAGCAAAAGAAATACAGATCCAAAGATATCAAATTAATGTCCAGGAAGTTTCTATGAGTAAAAAGAGGGCAATTTGTTTTACATTTTAAAAATACTTTCTTTACGTTGTAATCTATTTATTAAATATAAAGGATCTTAGAAACCTCGCTGTGATCTCACCACCTGACCACTTCCTTCCTGTTCTACACAGCAAGATGTCTCTTTCTGTTCATATTTCAACTGAGTCTTTAGCTTTCACACAATGCTCTGGAGAACCTGACAGTACAACAGTGTTAATACAGGCTAAAAAGCAACAAAACCCAGACAAGATTTCTCTGCTATATTTTGCTAAATGAGACCTGTGCTTTGTTAATTTTAAGTCTGGTGTCACTGCTCAGTGCAACACCCTGTAAATCCTGCCAATCATTGTAGATGTTTCCTGACCAAACTGTTTACTGAGCCTGAAGACAGCTCAAACCATCATTCCTACCTTTTGATCCCACTAAATCCTTGCTGACTTTGCCCTGTCACTCTGAACATTTTGCTCAATTCAAGCCTATGCTGGTTCTGTTCAAAATTCCTGTAACACTCAGGAGAGGAAAGGAAGGGAAGAGAAGAAATCTTTTCTCACAGGCTGAAGCCTGATGTAACATGTTAGTGACAAAAGCTCTGGAGCCTGGGTAGCCCTTGGGAATATTAGAAAGCACCAGTGCTAAAAAAAGCCCTGGAGTTTAAGGTAAATCATGGAACTCGTGAGGCAAAGTAGGGCATTACTGGGATGTTTCATGGAACCATGGCAGGGCAACATGGGAGAGTCTGTCCTGCTTTGTCTGACTTGGAAATCAGGGAGAGGCTCCAGCTATCAGCACACATAGCCTCTGAACTATCAGCACCAGCAGCTGGCTGGGATTTTTATCTTCTCCTGGATACAGACAACCAGTCCTCAAGGCACACTCTCCTTTGGATGGGCACAATGCAACGAGCACACTGAAAGGCAGCACATCAGAAAGATAAAAACCCAGCCCCCCCCACACCTAAAGATGAAATGAAACATCACTGGAGGCCCAGCAGGCTCCAGCCAGACCAGAAATGCTGCAAAACATCAGAGCAGTGTTTTCATCCTAAAATGTGAAAATTATGAGCTTACCCAGTGAGGAAGCAGAAAGGATTAGAATGACATCCTTACCATACACGAGGTTAGAATTCTGTTGCTTCAACTCCTGGACAATATCCACCACCATTGCCAGAAATGATGTGTCTCTTGTATACCCTTTGGGAACACAACAACAAAAAAAAAGACACCTTTGAAGTCTAATTTCATGAACATTTTTGCTGTTCTTAGTTTTGGATAGGAACGCTGCATACTTCTAACCCTTTGGATAAATGCATTTTTAGGACAAAGGCATTTCAGTAGCTGACTCAGGAATAATAGGTTGGAAGACAAATTCAGACAGTGCTTGCAGATATTTTAGTATAACCTTAAAAATCCATTTACTAAGAATGTTAGATAGGCTCTTATAACTTCAAAATGCTTGAACGTATATAAACAAAGGTCAGGCTAGAAGGAAGGAATATTCCTTTTGATAAAAATAGTTATTCTGATCAGTACTATTTTTCATGCAGTAAACAGGAAATATTTTAAATTCCATATACTTTTCTCATACTCTGTCTTGAAGCTATTTTTTATTATTATTCATGTTCATGATGATAGAGTCCAACACATTAATGCAATAGAGATTTAATCTTGACAATTTTAGAGCAATTTCCAAAATACCAATAAAGTTCCTATCTTTTAGGCTGAGCAGTGAAATAAGCTGGAAATATGTTTTACTGTATTTCAAGGCCCCAATCACAATGCTAGCACCACAATATTTTTATTTAATCACTAATTTTTAGATTTTATAGTTGTTTCTTAATTTATATATTTATGTATAACTTTAGTTCCAACATTTATTAATTATCAATTTGATCTTAATTTATCATAGTTCATTTCTTGGGGATGGTCCTGTGCAGGATTGAGGGTCAGACTCGATGATCCTTGTGAGTCCCTTCCAACTCAGCTTTATGATTCTGTGATTTAATATTATTATTTTTAACAAGGTAACATCTGTCAATGTCCTTGGAAACGTCCACTCTAATAACATATTTAAAAGTACATTTAAAAAGTAGAGTTTGGAGATTTTTTTTTTTAAACTTGCAAAATTGATCAGTTCTTGCGTGCTGCAGAGAAATGGAAAATATTTTTTTCTAAAATTCTGGTTTTTATCCATGAAATGCTGATAATCAGTTGAAAGAGTCAAGCAAAGATTTTAATTTTTAATTGACCAGTGATGGGAGACTGGCTGGAAAATAATACTGGGTTTGATCAACATCATTGCCAGAGGTGTTTAAAACAATTTATCTCTTGAGTGCCTTACTGTAAATGAAACAAATACATGAAGATCTACAAAACTAAGAGTCACAAAAAGTTCATGGAGTGTTACTTTGTATAACTGGCCTAAAGAGAGTAATTTTAATCTCACCTGAGGTATCTACAGTCAATAGACAATTAACAGTCAAATCCCACCTGCTGATAAATTGTTTTTCGGTGTTTAAATAATCTTATTCAGGTTGTTTGAGGTATGAATTAGTTGAGCACTATAGTGAATAGCTATTTGAAGACAAAAATCTGACTTTGGGCCCTGAGTGAAAAAACCTGAATTTTAAATTGCAGCTGAAGACTGAAACACAGAAAGTGGTATTACATGTTTAGAAATTACTGCTGTTTCTACCTATGCCTTCTTTTTGTCCATACTGAAAATGGCTGCAGCAACTGAGATTTTAAAACAGACTTAAACAACACACAAAAATCCTATTTTAACAGGCATAATAAAAAATATTTCCTTTTCCTCCAAAATTTCTTTTTGCTGAAGATTTCTCTTTTCCCTTCCACTGCTTTTAAGCTCTTATATCCATTTTGCCAGTGATAGGAAAGGTGTAGAGGTCTTTTCCAAGAGTTGGAAGTGAAATAAAAAAGTAATTTCAGCTAAAAGAATACTCGTATATTATTTATCATTTTTGCACACTAACATCTCCTTAAAATTCCAATACAGTGTGCTTTTCCAGGATATGTCCTCTTTGTGAGCTCCTTCTAGGAAAGAAAGGGTGTTTGTCTATATCTCAATAACAAAGAACCAATTTATGCCAAAATTAATTTCTTAATCTTAGTTCAATCTATTTGCTGTTCATTTGTCTTTATTTTGGAGATATTCCTTGAAAAAACCCTGACAATAACTCTTGGGACATGCCGCACCCTCCAGGCCAGAATGACTGCTTTGGCTTATAATCCATACACTTAAAATTTCCAATTTTCCCTGCATAGAAAGAACTTTCCTACATGTGGAAGCCATGAAATCAATCGAATCTGGTGATGTATTTCTGCTTACCTTTAAAAAGACCCCATTCACTGCTGTAAGAAAGTGATACTGTTATCCAAACCAGATGCACAGCTCTTACTGAAGTGAAATCTGATCAGTAACCTACTTCTGAGAAGTAGCAATTGGATGAGAAGCAATTCTTAGTAAAAACTTCTCGTAGAATCTCTCCTTTCTATAAAGTATTCTACAAGAACATCTCTCTGCCTGTACTTATAATCACTTTGCACCCACTGCAAGCCAAGGAAAACACTGCAGGACTGTATTCACTCAGATGATCTACATAGTAACAAGAGTAAAAAATCAAGATATATGACAGAGTCAAAAGCAAAACCCAACTCTACTCATACTTTGCTCGGTGTTCAAAGCACTAAGCCTTAAAGATCAAGTAAAAAAATCAAGGACAGACAACTTTTTATAAAATCATGCTGCAGTACCACAGAATCCTAGGAGACTTCAGAGAAAGGGTTAAACTCATGTCTTCCTAATAAATTAAAAAATAATACTTCATACCTCATCCATTATTCCAGTAGAGGCACTCCCAAAATATTAAGTGTTCAGGAGAATGGGTTAAACTCATGTCTTCCTAATACATTTAAAAATAATACTCTGATATTCCTTATGCATTGTTCCAGTAGAGGCACTCCCAAAATATTAAGTGTGCCTGTACATGACTGGCCTGTACAAATCTGTAAATTATACAAGGGGATAAATTTACCTACTCAGTTACAACCTCCAGGCTGGAGAACTCTGTTCCAAATAAAACAGCACGAGCCAATTCAGACTATAATCCACAGGTGAAATTTAATTGGTTGGTTTGCAACAGGGAGGGATAGGTTTTACAATTCTTTACTCCTGTTTACACCTCCTGGGAACTGCAGGGAACAAGCTCTGCTTACCTGTGAGCACATAATCGTACCGGTTGACCTTGTTCAGCTTAAGTCCTTCGTAAAGTTCATGAAGCTCATCTGAATTCAACACCTGACCCTTCCAGTGGGCATAGCCTGCAAAGCAAATACCAGGTCATTTTTCAAGAGATGGATTTTTTATTTCAGATCACACAGATGATACACTTGGAGGGACCACAGCAAATATCAGCACCAAGATGCATTTCCACCTCCTCTCCAGTGAAATGCTGCTGCTGAATGAAAGCTGCAGTCAGCAGAACAGTTTATGTGCTCAACTTCTCCTTAGCACCTCTGCCTCCCAAAGGAACTGAAGCGACTACACTGCAGTCTGAGAGTGTCCATTTAACAGCAAACCAAGCTGAGCACACACAAGCTCCTGCAAGGTTTCCCATGGAGCTTTTGCAACTATCCCTTTCCTGTGTGGAGGAGGAAAAATGTATGTTTTAGACTTTACTGGAGGAGGGTGTAGGTATAATCTATTTTTGTTATTTCATACTACATATTAAAAAAAAAAGGAAATATTGACAGATGACAATCTTAACAGGCTCATAGATCTGTCTGGACACAGGCCTGCACCTATTCAGATCATTGGGATCTCCATGTCACAGAGTGACCACAGCAGAGCACTGCCATGGATGCTCTTTGAACACACAGTGTCACCTGACAGACTTTCTTCCAAAAATAGCACAACTTTAGTGCTGAGGACCCTGGAGGAGGAAATGTGTAGGAGAAAGACACTACAAACAGATAAATAATATCCATATACTCTCATCCTCGAATGATCCCTAAGAATTGCAAGCAAATATGCTCAGTTGAGAGAAGGAGATGGAAAGTGAAGTTACTTGGGATAAACTCACCTGATTTCAGCAAGCAGTGGATCAAGGTCCGTGGCAGCCAATTCCAAGGAAAAAAAAAGTGTATCTCCCTTAAGAGAATCTAAACATTTGTTGAAAAATGTAAATGCACCTTCTACCTTGTCATCAAAGCCTGCCCCATACAGATGGCACCACTCATTCCCTTGCATGTAAGGATGGGGCTTACTCCAGGATATTAGATGAGGCATCCACAACTTAACTCTTCCAATCTCCACACATTCAGTGTTTGCTAAAGAGCTTATATTTATATTCACTGGATTTAGGAAAAGTGAAAGGTTAAATGAGGTATCTTCTTCCATACCTCCCCTGTGTAAAGACAATAGTATTTTGTTTGTTTTAACTTTTGCTCTTACAGTTAAAAAATTCTCTGATGAAAACTGTTGGCTTTGATTATCACTCTAAACTGACTTATTAGAGTGACTGCCAAAAGGTGCCTAGAGCCTGGGATAAGCACATTTTTCAGTTTTCCTTCTTATGAATGCAAATACACCCACAGTATGGTGAGCAGATGGATCATTTTGCTCTCCTCAGCTCACAAAGGCCAAACCTCTAAAACACGACTCGCTGCCAGCTGGCTGGGGGCCTGACTCACATCAGCCACCACATCTCCCTCCCAGGAAAATGCTTTTCACAGAGTCCCTGTGAAGAAAGGGACCAAGTGAGGGATTTCTCTATGTAGGGCTGCAGTTTCATTGCAACCCCCATGAGCTCAGCACAGGCCCAGCCCCAAGAGAAGAACCCCTGGGTGCACCTAAATCCATTAATTTGGTTTATTTAACACAAATGCAGGTGCTTGTTCTGTCACATTTGCAGCATCACAGAGAAATAATCAGCCCTCTCCTCTTCCCCAGTCTCTGCAGCACTGCAAAGCCACTAAAGGGACATAACAGAGTCCTCCCATAGTGGCCATCAAGGAAACTGGGTGCACTTTTCACCCAGAATCAATGTAAAAATATCAACATTCATTTTACACATGGCCATAAAAATAACTATCATAGACTGCCCAGACAACCTGGATACTTTAAGGAGCCATTCCTACACAGACCCTGTAAATTCACTATTTAACCAAAAGTTCACCTTCCTGTGTCAAGCTGTCTTAAATGGTCAATGCACAGGGTTCCTGTTACACTGATCCTCCACTGAGGGAGAGAAATAAATATCAAAACTCAACTTCAGGCAGCAGCCCAGCTTAGCTCAGAAACTGGTGTCACCCACTTGGGGTAGATACAGTGTCTGAACTTTGTAGCAATGACTTCCACAGGTAACCTGGGGATCCTTTTTATCACCTGATAATGTGTAATACAACCTAACTACAATACACGACAGCCAGAGTTAAAAACAAAGCCCTAGGGTGGCTCTCAGGGAAGCCCCAGCTATTGAGACACACAAAAAAAAGGAAATGCCTTCACTGGAGCTACAGGGAGATGTGATGTCACTGGGAACTGAATTATGTTCAAGGAAGAATCAAACCAAATCAGAACTGGCAGCAAGATGGGAAACCCTCTATGCCCTTTCCCCAGGGTAACTTCACATAACATGACAAACAAGGAGCAAATCCTGTGACCCTGTATTTATCCTACTTTACTGGTGGAATATAACACCACAAAGCAGAGACAAAGCCAGTCACTCATGTTCAAAAAGGGCTTCACTAACTGGAGGACGGGTACCTTGAAGTGCCAGGAAGAGGGACTATCTTGAAAAAGGAAAGGCAAAAAGGAAGAAAACTGAGTCTTCTTGTTTTGGGTACAAAACCATTAAATAATTCCCCTCAGTGCTGGTCTGAGAGAGCAGAGAGAACACTGCAAATCATGACACAGCTCTTCAAAACTCCACTTGGCTCAGACTGCATTATATCCCAGATTTGTAATAATTTTAAACACACAGATGACTGTAAATGCTTAAACAACCTTATACCCCTTCTGCTTAAATGTGTTATGATCTTCCATTGCAATTAGATGTTATCTATTTGCTTTCAGCAGGTAAAATAATGAAAAACAAGTAAGATACGATGCCTCATGTCACTAAAATGATAAACATATTCAACAGTCTCCAAGGAATTGTCTTGGTTCATTCATTTGAAAAAAAAAAATTATTTTAAAAAAACACAACCAAGAGAGGCAGCTAATACTGCACCCAAGATCAATTTACATACTTGCCTTCCTCTGTTCTTTTTTTTTTCTCCTTTGGAATGTGTTTATAATCCTCTTAATTACTTTCAAACACAAGGAAGGAAGAAAATGAAAGAACCAGGCATATCAGAAGGAAAAAAAAAAACCCAACTGACCAACCCAGCAAAACAAAAACAAGCTACCATTTTAGTATAGCAAAGCATGCAAGAATCCTTTGTTTTCCAACCCAGAACATTCTGTTCTGAGGTTTGAGTTCCTCCTGTGGTGCTCCCTGCAGAACTATTCCAAGTGGCTCCAGAAACCAAGAATTTCACACGGGAAAAAAGAAGAAAGTCCTAGTGTTTAAGGCACAAGATGGACAGGCAATCTGGGCCCAGCTGTGTCACAAAATTCACATTGCAAACTCCAGCAGACAAGCTGGTCTGAACACATGACTCATCTGTAGCTACCAGGAGGCCTTCAGTACAACCAGAAATTCACAACCAAATTTCCCACTGGATTTTTCACAGCTGGTCACAGTGTGGGAGTAAAATGCTACCAGTGTCAGGCACGAGTGGAGATCTTTTCTTTGTGCCCTGCACACACAAGGGTGAGTGACTGCACATGGGCGGGCAGACTGTGCAGAATCACATCAAGACATAATTGTAATTTCTCATGTATTAGACCTACCAGCCAACCCAACCACCTACTATCCACCCACTAAATGGAAGCCAAAAGTGCTCAAGAATAAAAAGAAAAGTAACAGAAAAAAAACCCAGGCTATTTGTTCTGGAGCTGTTTCAAAGGCAGGATTTGGATGGCAGAGTAAGCCCATTACTGCTTAAAACTAACCTACCAATGAAAATCAAAACTGGAAATCACTGAAGAATTAAAAATGCACCCCACAAAAAATCAATTATACAATTAAAAATAAATCTAGATTTTTATTTTTGCACAGTGGATGAGGAAAAGCTGCTGCAAACAGTATATTAATATAGGATAAAGAGCACAGTCTTTGCAGGCTGCATGACAGCTTCTTTTATTTGTATGTGAAGCATGAAGCCACTCAAGTGTGAGTCACTCTAATCACTAAAGTTCCTCACGAAGCAACACGACAAACTGTTCTCCCAGGGGCACTGATTCGAAGCACATTTTCTGAATTTCAGGATTATCAGAGACTAAAGAAAGCTGAATTTTCTGAGCAGGAGTCAGCAGAAAGAGGCCTGGGGTATCTTACTAATTTATAGGGCAGAAAAAAAAGAGCAATAATGATTCACCAAAGTCTGTTAGTCATAAATTCTCTCTGCATTTTATTTGCTGCTAATTCCAAATTTAAAAATGGGGTAAGAAGGAAAGAAAGAATACCATGCCCAAAACCCCACTCATTCTTCTACCTGTGCTCCTCTGGCATTCTTCCAGAAACTAAAGTTCACAGCTAGATTTTGAAGGAGGAGTTTGTCCTCCAGATTTAATGATGACAACAGAAATGGTTCTTGTAAAATTTTGTTTTTATATAAAAGTCAAGTTACCTTCACCCATTCACCCAGCACACAATGCCTGTGTATTGCAGGACAGTGCCAGACACAAGCTCTGCTTCCCAAAACCATGAGGTTGTGTGGCAAACTTTGGGTTTTTTTAACAGATTCAGTAATAAAACCCCAAAATTACAGAAAAAAACCTAAAAAAATGTGACTCCTAAGCATCAGGAGTAGTTCCAGTATTTTAAAGACTTGTGATATTTGAGATATTTTTAGGTTTGGGATGCTCATTTCACTCTGCTTGTGGAAGGAGGACCCACTAATTTGTGCCTTCCACTGTCTGCCAAACCCTGAATGAAACACTGGAAACCTTTCCTTGGCTGTGATACTATTAAAAACAAATTAAAAATCTTCTTTCTTCTTTGTTTTAAGAACCTAGTTACCCTACTGATAATGTAATTTTCCCACCTTCAGACACATTCAGTTTATGGTCAATAAAACCTCTATTAAGCTCTTTCAATGCCCTATAAAGCTGATTTAATCTTGAAACAGAAAGCCAACAAACAACACATGCTCATGCATCTCAAGTGCCAAATAATGTGACTTGAAAAAATTGCTTAATTTCTGGAAGATTACAACAGTTTTACCCAGCTATTTAAACTAAACAACAGAAAATCCCAAACTCCCAAACGAAATACATTCTTTAAATAAACAGAAGCCACATCTAAATATCTTTGAAAAACACAAGAGAACCTTTGTACTGTGCCAAAGGGTACAAGTGAAATAAGCAGATTTTTACCTGAGCCAGGAAAGGCCTCATTCCCTTGTTTAATTATTACCTCTTTTGTGCCTTTCCTCAACAAGCAGAGATAGCTTTCAAGCTACCTTTGAAACATCAATTTCTTCTTCCCAAGGGGACACTAAATTCCTTCCATGATAGGCATCTTACAACCTGTTGAAAGCTGCATGAACTTCAACAGAATAAGAGACTGATCTCTGTTCCAGAAATTAGTAGTTTAATAATAGAGCTGTGCCTGTAGAAAAGTACCTCAACTTTTGTCTTCTTTTTTCTCTGTCAGAAACAACTTTTGCTCTTTTCCAAGAGGTTAAAGCCAGAATTTGCTCCCAGATTATTTTCTGAACACACCTGTTTATTTTCTCTATTTACAGTAACTCTCCCCTCAAACAATCTGCCACCACCAATACAGCAGATGTGCCTCCAGTGATCCAAAAACAGTAAGTCACTTGGAGCTCCTTTATGAGTGAAAGGTATTGCTAAAATAAACATAAATTTCAGCTTTCTTTTAAAAAACAAAGTCCTTTAGCCCTGTGTGTATTAGGAAGTCTGAATGTATTAGGTGAGTGCATTGCATTCAGGCTTAGAGCTTCAATAAAAATACACCCAAATGTATTTAAACCCTTCTTCCCACCAAAATGCAGTTCTGGGATACTTGCAAGCCATCTGGGTGGACACATGGAGAGGAAACATTGGGTCTACCTCACTATTCTTTTGTTGTTTGGGTTAGTAATGGGACTTTGACTCTCATAGGGCATAACTCACAGAAAACCATTCTGAAGACTCCCTTAGGAGTCTGGCTGTGTAAATGGCTGTATTTGTGTTATTTCACTATCTGAGTTAATTAGATTGCTGCCTAACAAAAGAAACTCATTCTGAAGGGCAGAAGAGGACATGACTACATCCATCCTATCAATGCCCTACTCCCATATCCAGGCTTCTGAGAGACTCGAATCAAAATATGAAAATTACAGTTCTGTCCTGTATTGTGAAAATGTGAGAGAAAATATAAGACCCATGTCCTCTCCACTATCATGGGATGAGGTGAGCCCTGTGCTGAGTGAGTTCAGTGACTGTGAAGTAGTATCTGTAAAATTTTACCTGTGTGGTTTGAAAACTGCACAGAGTTCACCGTATCAACTTCGAATCCCAAAACCTGTAATAGAACACAGGAATATTTCTTTTACTAACACAGATTCATTAATACATTACCCATATCACAAAACACAGGGATGAACTCCTTGCTCTCCAGTGCATACTCCGAAATCTTGGGAGCTGAGTCAACAAACATGCAACATAAACAAACAGCACAGTGCTCTACCAGAGCAACGAACAGGGAACAAAAGTGCCGCTGGCAACAGCACCACAGAAACACAGCTCTGGATCCTCAGGCTGGAGTTCATCTGGGGATAAGGACACAGAGGCTGGTCCAGCAGCAAGCACTGAAACCTTGAAGAAAGCCTTGGCTGGCCTTTCTTGGCAAGAAGAGAAGTACAAGCTACTAAATTAATGCACGATATGGAGGGATGATGCTGTTGGCATTCCAGAAAATCAATTTTTCTAAAAGGAGGACAGAAGGATCTCAAAAGGGATCAATATTACAAGCCATACTTGGATGTCGCAATTCCTTTACAACTAAAAGAGAAGAGAAAGAAATCACAGAGAATCAATTTGGGGTATGATTGGGCAATAAAGGGGAGAAAGAAACACAGAATAAAAAAAGCCTAAAGCATGCTCCAAAAGCCACCTGCTACATTGCATTACCAGCAATCCAAATACTGAAATACCAAATAATTTGCAACTGCAATCAACAAATATTCTTGTTACCCAAAAACATATGAATACTGTGAAAATAAGAGCCTCCATTCAGGAGAAAACTAACGAGGATTTTTAACCTGACAATACCTGTTTAACACAGACAGGCATTGCTAGTCAAGCCATTTTTAGACATTATTATGTGTCACGCAAGGAATTCTAATGCAAAAGTGACATTAACAGTCTGACGCTGAGTCTTTGTTTCCACATCCAGCTTGCTCTGAGTAAGAAATCTCCTCAAAAGAAGAGCTGCTATGTATGGCTCAGTGAGTCATACTGGGAGATAACAGGAATGATGCACCACTGTGTATGATCCTCTTTCAGGCAATTTGCTGGGAGGGGGGAGTGAGGGAACAAAGCTTCTCCAGTCACGTTCTCCAGCGAGACTCACGCCTCTCCCTTTTTCGTTGTGAAGGCAACTCCTTTGCAGAGACTGAAAACCTTTTGGGTGTCTGGTGCCAGACATGAGGCTTTCCCTCTGCCTGTACTTTCTCCCTGATTCCAGTACCTGGAATTTCCAGCCCTTTATTCCAGTACCTGGCTACAAGACAGAGCTACGTGCTGTGACAGGTCATTCATTCTGGCTGCAGGTGCTACACTTCTGCTGTTTCACAGCTCACACCCACACAGATCTTCGAAGAATAAATCTCCTATTTCAATATTTAATAAAGGTTTCTGTTCCTTCCTCACCAGAAAGCAATTTTGCATCAATGGTACACAGAATGGTGGGTGGGTGAGTTACCTCAATCTGACCAGGTTCAAGTTAAGCTCAGCACCTATTCTTCCCCCAGGTTCTTGTTTCACCTTAGCAGATTTTATTTTAAAGGCCCAGGAACTGGACAATTAAGAACATGACAACACTGTTATGACCTTAACCCTGATGTCTGGACATGTTCTTCAGGGAAATAAATGGGAATATAGCCTCCAACCAGAGTGTCACCCCATAATGAATTCCCCTCCCTGCAATGAACAGACCTAAGTTGTTATTTCCTTAAAGTATCTTGGCAACAACTGTGAATTAATCCATTCTCTGAAACATTCAGATCACGTCTCTCCAACTACTTAACCCCTGAGACTACAGACCACACTTACTGTGATTTACTGACTAAGCAGGTTTACACTCAGTGCTTCAAGGAAGGAGAGCAAGCACAGCTGCTGCAGGGAGGGCAGTTCTACAACACAGGTCAGCACTGTCCCAGATGATGGCCACGAAAAAGAGCAGTCCTTCTTCAGTGTCTTCCCTAGCACTAGTTATCATTTGATTTCTCAGTTAGGTTTTCCACAGGATTAGCGATTTTTGGTTTGTTTTGGCCAGTTAATCTGGTTCAACCAAAAGATGGAAAAGTACAAGGGAGGCCACCTCTCTTGGAGACAAATGCAAGGTTAGCTTGGCTGTACACTTGGTAAAACAGTAAATAAAATGCTTTGGAGAGTGGATGAAAAGCCACAGACAGCTCAAATTCTGCAAGGGACCTTGATATTCTCACTTTTCTCATCAGTACAAAACAGGATAAAAAAAGCCTTTCGAGGTCTCCATAACAAGCATTTACTGGTGTTAGTCAAGTCTGTCACAGTTTCTAAACTTGCTCTTAAGTTTTGTTTTGAATAAACACGTATGACTGAAATCTTACACACCTAATTTTGAAACCTGATTCAACCCTCAAAATAACTCACAGTTATTCCAAAGCATTTCCTTTTATAAAGGTTCTTACTAAGGTCTACACTTAGCATTAGTAGTAGAATAATCAAAAAGAATGTTGAAGTCACATTAAGCCACGTTGTGTTTGTTTCCAAGGCAAACTGCATTGGAAAGTCCCATGGAAATTAGTCATCAGAAGACAACCTGAAACCAGGACTGAGGTGCTGAAAATCACCTCTTCTAGGGCTACAGTAAAAGCTGTTGTATCTATTTCAGTTTGCATAGTTCATTTTAATAACCTCATTGTTTATAGTGGATAAGGAAGTGCTGTTTTCTGCCTCCAACCAACAATTAAAAACCAGTGGTAGTGACTGTCATCCTTTGCATCTAAAGGACGTCTGAGGCAGTTTCTGATGCACTGAATGATGAACGCTTTCCTTGCTTATAAAGGGAATTTTGTTCAAAAGATGTCTTCTTAAATCTTTTCACTGCATACTCATACCTTTAATTCCTTAGGCAGAACTGACTAAAAGCACTGATTTTTAGGTTTTTTAAAATTAATTAAGAATTTCTACTCAAACGAGAGGTTAAATAAATCCTAAGTGAAAGTGAAGTTAACTAATTAGAAATAATTATTTTCTCTAGAAAACTGAGATCAGAGCAAATGAATTGAATGAGACAAATCATACTAAAAAAAGTCATCCTCTCATATTTGCACACAAAAGTAGCAACTACAACCTGAAAACACATATTCAGTAGGATACCAACAATTTTTCTACTGTCATAAACCAGTAAGAATCAACCTTTCCTTCAGAAAATTACCAGAAAGTAAAAATTCAAAACATGACTATGCTCATTATATAAAATTTCTTGCTTGTGTACACACATTTGTGTTCCTTGTACCTCTGTGTAAACAAACTGAGGGGCTCACCCCTTCAGGATTTTGCTTGTGCCAGAACAAGTCACATTTGATCAGAATCAGGACTGAGCTTACAAAGAAATGAGCTTTAATTTTTGCTTCTCTGAACCAGCTTTAGTCCATACCTCTGCTACCTCCCCTGCTGCTTACAGCAAGGGTCTTGTGGTGATATTCCTGCCTCTGGTTTTTTGAATTTGGTGACATCAGACACTCTGCAAGTGTCCAAGGGCTCCAGCTGCTGGAGGGATGCACATCCCCTACGCTGCCACCATCCCCTGATTTGGATCACCTGCTCTCCTACAGGCCCTCCAGGAGAGAACAATTCCAAGTTTCCACACTCTGCTGTCATCCTGTGTAAGTGTCATTTGCCCACAGAACTGGAAATCTTGGGCAAATCTAAATCCACAGCCAATTTGGGTAAGGACGGTAAGTGCTCTTCAAGGAAGATGACTGAGTCAGTCCATCCTAAATCTCTCAGCCTTCAGTCTAAGCACATGTCAAATATTGTTCTTCTTAAGACCCAAACCACAGTTGCCTGGATCACATCATTCAGTGATATTTGCAATTGAAATCTCAGAGGAAAATGGGCAAATTTAACATATTTTCTCAGTATCTTCAAGCAAAGGAGGCAGAACTGTTACACTTCTAAAATTAAATCACAAAACATTAAAACTGGAGGAGTTCTGTGTTTGGAAGGCACGGCTGGCAGATCTGAGCCACACATTTCAGAAAAATATTTGCAAGATTAAACGCAAGTACACACAACCAGAGCAGAATGCATTAGAAGAAACAGCCAGCATGAAGCATGTTATGCATGACATCAAATTCAGCCGAGTTCTTCATCACAGGTAAATAAAGGAAAGGGACAAATGTCATCCAGTTCTTCCCCCAAGTGCTTTCCCAGCCTTGCAAAAAGAAAATGGGACCTGGGCAGGGACGTGGTCTAGCATTCAAATGCACCTCTTCAAAATAGCAAATATTCAAGGGAAAAATCAACACACAAGAAAGGAAGAGATTTTAAAATGCATGGACGACCTCTAAAAGTCTTGGTTCTTTTGGAAAAGAGGATGGACAGCCTAGTTATCTTAAAAGCAGAGAAGTATTTTAAACTTAAATCCAGCTGTTAAGCCACAAATAAAAAGCCAAGAAATGGGTTTCCTTCAGGATTAAAATTTTACAAGAGTCATCAGTTGTTTCACTAGTAGATCAACCTAAAGACCCAGACAGACAGAAGATGTCTTGAGTTGGGTAAGTTACACAAACAGCTGGATCTCAGTTATGGTTCACCTCTAATCATGAAATCCTTTGGATTTGTGCTACTGCTTTAATTAAAGCATTGTTTAAAATTTACAGTCTCTCTTCCCCTTCCTTTCAGAAAACATTTCAACCACACACACACACTGAAAAATGCTACTTCTTCACCACAAAAAACCAGTGCCTAAGATTGTTAGAAATCAAGTATTACAAACACACACTCCAAAGGAGAGCCTCAGTTATTATGTAAAGGGGAGGTTGAAAAACAAGAAGAAAACCATTTCATAGTATGGAAAATTGTGAGTGTAGCAACAGAGAAATGAGCAGGAAGATTCTGAAGCAAATGGAAGATCTGCAATTCAGCTTTAATGATTGCCAACCTTTATGTTTATAGTTGTGTAATCTACATTATGTACCAATGGTCTGGAGGCAAATAAAAGTACTTCCTAATCCTATTTGGTATCTGATTATTAACACCCGAGTGAGAAAACTGTTAACTTCAAAGATTAGCTCTGCCTCAGAGTAAATATTAATATAAATTCTCATTTAATAATTTTATTTACTCAGAGAAATGTGAAAAGCTGTTACTGAACGGCTTCTGTTTAAATTTGTATTGCAGCTTTAGTATGCTCCTGCAGTGGAAAAAGGTGTATTTTCAACAGTGTCACACACTTACTAGTACTCAAGAAATTCTCCTTTTTTTGTTGTTTGTATGCAGTTTGAGGAGGAAAAAGGTATTATTTTTTCTTAAGCGAGAAATATATTACATCTCCTAAGTGTGTGAGAAAAACTGTCACTTGAATTACACACAAACGTCTGAACTGAACTAAGTTTTAGTGGTTCATCTGGTACTAAACATAAGAGACAACAACAATGACAACAAAAATCCCAATTTCCAATGCACTGTATGTACATATTCAGAGAAAGGGGGCTTAGAGGGGGCTGAGATGCTGTGGGATTGCTGTCATTGGAGGTTTTCAAGATCCAAGGAGAATAAACCCCTGAGCAGCCTGGGCTGAACTTAGTGCTGCCCAAGCTTTCAGCCCAGGCTCCCGAGGTCCCTTCCAGCCTGGGTCACTCCATCATCCAGTGACACAATTACATACAAAATGCTCAGCTTTATTCTTTGTAGAATTCCACGTGTAAAATCACATAAATTATCACCACTGGCTCCTTCTCCTAAAGTTCTGTTCTAAGGATAAATCCCAGGGGTACTCTATATTTACACTACTAACTATGCCAGCTTTGACAGTAAAGATAATACATCCTTTGCTGTTAAATGACCAATGGACCAAATTAACTAGAATGCTTTAGCTTGTACTTAATTTAAACAACCTTAGAGAACAATGACCTAGTTCTGCAAGAATGAAATTCAATTAAAACCACCTCTCTACTCTGCAACATGACTGGTATGTATTGCCCTCTTAGGGCACTGGCTGTGTGCCTCCAGTGGCATTTCATTTTAAGGTTTGAAACTAAAACCACAAAGCAGTAATGCAGCTCAAGTTAGAGGAAAAAGCTGGAACAAGGAAAAGGCAGAGGGGATAATAAGCAGAACAGGGTAAGAAAAGAAAAACCCCAAAGTTTGTATAAAACCAGACTGTGTAGACCTGCATATGTGTTTCTTTCACAGTATTTATGTTCCTGATACATGTTCACATGTTGCTATCTATATTTCATGGAATAAAGCCAAGATCCCCCTCCAAATTCTCCAGTTCCTTCAAAGTTCTTAATTTTGCGAAACATTAACTTTACCATATCAGAACACATCAAAACCAATTTTCTCAGATGAGTCCCCAAAGCAAACAGTTTGTAAACCACAAATCCAGGAAAGTATCAGTAGCTGAAGTTGTAAATCAAGCTCAGCCAGTCATTCATACAAATTCTTTTACTGCCAACACAAGGCACCTTGGTTTGTTAATGATCTGAGCTACAGATTTACCACAGGTAAAAAATCTCACAACTCTAAAAGCTGAGTTTATCTCTAAGGGAAACACAGTTTGACAGGAAAATGGCACAGAAACATGGTTAAAATGTAAGAAGGAGCAAGGTTCTACTAACCAGGAGAAGATAATATTTGACTTTCATGCATCCAGTTCTCCCCAAAACAAATGCAGCCTCCTGGTATAACACTTAACTTCCTTGCACCTCAGCTCTTCTGCTTCGTAGCAAGATACCTTTTTGCAGGTACAACTTTTATGGAAGAAGGATGACTCTTTTTCTAATTAATATTCAAATGATGAACCATCCAAGCTAGGCATGCCCTGTCCTCTGTGCCAACAAATGGTAACAGACTGACGAGTTAGAGCAAGGTAGGAGTAAATACTAAAAAAAAAAGTGAGAAGTATAACACACATCATCAAATGAATCAAGAACACTCTGCTCTCTCAGGCTGTCCTTGTAAGAGTTGATCCAGCCCTCTAATCATCACACGTGAATTTGTGTCTAATTTTCAAAAAGTAATGGCAGCACATGACAAGCCATGGGGCTCTACAGAAAGAAAAAAGAAGTCCTCAGCTTCAAAAGCCAGTCAAACTTTCCAAGCACTGGGGAGTACTTTGATTTATATTATTTAAGGCACACTACAGCATTTAAAAAAAACCAGAGTATTTAAGAGCAAATCCTGCATCTCAAATGTACACAAACATACAAAATACAAATTTTCCCCCTCACCCTGACTGTTTTATTAACACTCTGTGAAGTTTATCCCAACTGTGGCATCAGGACAGTTGGAATAAATTCTTGTAGCACAAAGATGTAGATAAACCCAGGGGGTTACCAAGACTTAACTGCACACAATTTATCAGGAATTTTCAGGAAATCTTGTGGCAAGACTCCACAAGAATTGCTGATTTTTAGCAGAGCATGTGTACAATCCACAAACTGAATTAGCCAGGAAGGCCTGTATTTGTGTAAAAAAAATTACTGTATCACATAAACCAAATCCATTCTGTTCCTTCCAACTTTTATATATATATATATATAAAAACAGAGCTTAATTGAAAGACATTAACAGAATTAATTTTACTACCACAGTTAAAATTACCCTACCAAACAAGGCAATTGAGGTTTGGGGTGGTTTTGGCCAAGTAAGGGCAGCAATACTTTCCAATAAGAAAGTCTCTGTGTCAGGCCATGAATTGCTCTATGTACCCATTGTATTACAAGCTCTTTACAATAATGTCCTACAGTTTGGAACTTCACCTCACACAGCCATCACTGCAGTTCCAATGAACATCACTGCTCCACTGTATTCCTCTGGAGATGGCATAAAAATGTGTTTTACAAGGCTGAATTTCTGTAATCAAACTAACTTGGAATGAAGGAAAGAGAAAAATTTCCCAGTTGCAGCTTGTGCCTCTCACTGTGTGCCAGCTCTTTCACTTAATTGCATCTCCTTCCATTTGCTGCTGAATCAAACAACATACATTGTACTGGGTGCAGAAAAGTAAAAACACTAATTCAGTTTGAGAAATAGGAACTTGGGAAAAAGAAAAGGCAAGTCCTGACAATTAGTGAAGCAGGAATAATTGCTGGCGTGGGCTGATAAACCGAACTGAAACTGCTAACTCGATCTCTTTTTTCTCTGAGCTTTTAATAAGGCACACCAAACATCTAAAGAGAACTCTGTACATATAATATAGCTGTATTTCAGTGCTGCATTTGACAAGGCACTGTAAATAAAAATCATTAAGATACTGGGGATATTGTGCCAGGATTAAAATACTAGAGCAAATGAACTGGGGACAGGGATGCTGGACACATTATTGCTGATTTATTAACAGACTACTTCAAATTCTGAGGTTAACTATTACAAAACAGACAGTAAAAATACACACCAGATGACCTTGAGAAAAAGTCACCACAATGTAAAAGACATTAAACTATTAGAGAGCATCCAAAGGATCCAAGGCATCTATGAGGATGGTGAAGGGTCAGGAGGGGAAGCCTTATGAGGAGCATCTGAAGGGATTGGGGTTGTTCAGCCTGGAGGAGGCTGAGGGGAGATCTCACTGCAGTCACAACTTCCTTGTGAGGGGCAGAGGAGGGGCAGGCAGTGAGCTCTGCTCTGTGGTGACAGTGACAGGACCCAAGGGAATGGCCTGAAGTTGTGTCAGGGGAGGTTTAGGTTGGATTTTAGGAAAAGGTTCTTCCCCCAGAAGAACCAGGTGGTTGGGCACCTTGGGCTTGTTTCTTGAATGACACTCCTTTTTCAGCTTTTTTAGCTTTGATCAACTGCATGCCAATTTTCAGGATTTATAAGCTGACTTCAGTACTGGACACCACATAGGACATTGTAAAGACTGGTGCAGAAATCAAATCCTCTTTCTTCTGCCAGTGCAGACTACAATTTTTGTCACAGTGCTCTGGCAAAATTGGTACTCACTGAGAATTTGCTGACAGGCTGATCTAGCTGTAATATCATGACCATCTGAACAGAAAAGACTAGAACAGCCTGAGACTGCAGTGAATCTGTTCTCAAATAATTTGATTTTTCTGAAAAGGCTTGTAATGGAAGCACTTATCTGAATCGTAATTAGGCCAAATTCAAGATTTTCCCGTAATGCCCTAAAGATGCTTTTCCAAATAAGCCTTGGAGACACAGGAATACTTCAGAGCAAATACCACCAGGTCACTAATTTTTCTTTGCACCTGGACAGACTGACTGGCATGCACTACTAACTGTTTGATGCAAGATACTCAGACAACATAAAATATATGCCTTTATCACAACTCCCTCTAAGCCATTTTATTCAGCACTAAGAAATTGCTTCTTCTACACCATGACCATTTTTCCATAGGCTACTCAAACAAACAGCCTCTTGCACCTGCAAAACACACACCCTCCTGAGCACTACTCCCTGCATCACAACAGTTCTAGGTCAGGATCCAGGTGACTGCAGGGTCAAAAGATTTGTGGTAGAGCTGCTCTATTCTCTTTCCTATGGGCAGGAGGCCATTCCAGCCATCTGGAGTGGTACTGAGTGATAGATCTGAAAGACACCCATTTATAAAGGTTAAGGCCAATGAAAGACAAGAAAAAAACTTGTTTCTGCTGCTGTTTTCCCCTTCATTCTTCCTACTAAAGGACAAACATAAAAATAGCAGAATGAGGTGATGCTGTGGGCGTCTGCTTGCCTTCCACCCAATAAACAAGTTCCACCTGAGACTGTTTACTGTTAGGCTTTAGTGACTTCAGATGCTGAGATGGAGAAGTAGGTTCACTGCAGATTTCAGATTCATCATCTTCATGCTGCTTCCTTCTACACTTGGATGTAATTTGACAAAAACACCATACTGTCACTGCAAACTCCTGCCAGCTGGAATCCTGCAGTGCTACACGAGGACGTTTGCAAACACTGATAAGGAGAGGCACACACAGACAGCAGCAATTGGTTCAACAGGCATGGAATTTCTCTCTTTTGTTTTAGTGAATGAAATGGGGGGGAGGATCCCACAGCACATTCTTCTCCTCTGATTTTTACTTTACTTTTAGTCCTCCTGTTCATATTTTGGCTAGCCAGGACCCTAACCACCAGTCCCTTAGCGAGGCGTGGGCAAGCACGTTTTGTAGCTGTAAGGTGGAGCTATCCCACAAGAGAGAGATTTGTTTTATCCAGCACATGCTTTATGTGGACTTCTTGGGTAGACTATTAAAGGATCCCACTCTCCCACCAAAGGTTTAGATGTCCAATTGCATGGTGAGAGATAACTGTAGGAACAGAACAGAAAACAGCTCCCTGAAGGAGGTGCCACAGTGTGTGAAGGTCAGACCAAGGCCACATATGGGAAGAATGAAGCTTCTGGAGAATGGATGTCTCACCATTTCCTTCAGAACAAGCAGATGTCTTAGCAATGAATACTCTGAAAAATGTTTCCTTCAGCAGATGCCAGGTGCAGGAGCCTGGGGCTTGCTCCTGCCCTGGCACCTCAGCTGTGCCAAAAGACCTGTCTGTGGGGCTATGTTAGGGAACTGGATCAGGAAATTGGCTCACAAAATAAACACTCACTTTCTTCTTTTCCATTTTTGCCAAGTCATTTATAACCTGGATGGCTTCTCAGAGCAGTTTACCACATGGCCTCACAAAATGACTTTCCTTGGAGCATTGAAGTGGACACAAAACAGTGCAGGTAAAAGGACCAGCTGGCAGTGGCAAGGCCAGAGCAAGTGTTTCTCAATCAGGCTTCTCTACTGAAACCAGCAGATTTCAGTACCCTAGATGACAGCTGACAATATAAAACTTCTCAAATTAAACACTAGCTTGCCATGTATTTGTTTAGTTGTTGTATGAATGAGCAGAGGCACAATGTTACTTCCATTAACTACAGTGAGAACAGAACAGCTGTGTTTTTAAAAAACTTTTCTTTTCATTTTTGTTAAGCACTCAGAGTTGTGTTGATGGTTTCTCACAGAGAGTGTGGTGCTCACCTCTGTGAGACAAGGGCTGTATCCTGCCAGAAAAATCAGAGTAACCACAGTGAAGATGGCTGGAAAAAGAGTTTCCCTCACTATAACCTTGTTGAATAGTACTCCTCACCCAAAACAAAAGTAATAAAATACATGAAGATACATAGATTTATAAAATATACATATATTTAATTTGTTTAGATTTAGGCCACACTTTACTAAATACATGACCATAATCTCCAGTGTACAATTGTGCAAAACAGTATTAAATTTTGAGAATTTACCCAACATTTTTTTCTGTTGTAACTTACTTTGTTTTTCTTTCCCCTTAGAGAAGATGGAGACAGAATTACCATATAGAGCAGCTATGAAGAAACACAGTAAAATTCAGGAAGAAAACAAATAATTTAGTAGTAACAATAAAGGGAGTATGAAAGTATGGCTTTATTGGCTCGCAAATGAAGTAAGAGAAAAAATGTTGTATTCCCCTGTTGAGGGACAGAGCAGCACTGCACTTCCTTGTATGTTTCCAATGCAAACTGCTCTTGAAGACTGTCATGGATTCCTCCCTTCAGCTTATTAATGTCACTGACAGCTGTGCCATCCTTGATGGAGATTTGCACACAGTTCCTCTTCTGAGAGGTAAAACATGACTGGACCCTGCAGTGGGGAGCAGAGGAATAGTTGTGGCCAGACTGGAAGAGTTCTTCAGGTCAGGAAAACCATTTACTGCTGGTTTTGGGAGCCACTGCACACGTAGATCAGACAGCAGCTCTCCAGCTTTTGCTTTGCCCCAGGGGAGAGACTTTCCATTTTCCAGTGTGTGCTCTAGCACCTCCTCAATCCCACACATCCAGCTGGCAAGAGGTGCTTTGCATTCCCAAGACAGCAAAGTTAAATCACCATGCAAGGATTTCTACTCAGCCCAAACTACTCCATATGTTTAATATTTACAAAGGATGACAGAGGGTGAAGAGAAGTTTGCTGTGTTTTTAAATGAACCACAGAAGGGATTTTGGTATCTCAGTTCTCTCTCCTGCTCTATGGATAATTGTTCCAGATGTTAAGGGAACTGGAGCTCGGAGGTGTCATGGATGAATTAACATGAACACATATGAGTCCTGAACAAAGGCTTGAAAAATTTCAGGTAGTTAAGCACGGTATTTCTTTAGCTATGATAAGTCACCCCACTGCTGCCAAGCCACAAGATGATGAACTAGTCTGGCTTCTCCTGGGGCTCATATTATCTATCAGCACAAACCTCCTTGGCATGTTTCAAACATTATGCTCATCATATATGTATTTTTTTCTCCCCTGTATATATTACTGCGCAGCTGCACACTCTACTGCATATAGTAATTTCAGAAGAATGGACATTTTATGTTCCAGAACTAATGTCCAGCTCCCCACATTAACCTTGCCTCACCAACTCCAGCCTGTTTTCCATACAACACGAGCAACTGAAGTGGAACTTCCACTTGCATCCGTTCAGACTAAAGAAGCTAAAAATACCTGCCTGGTATGTGTTCAGTCAGCCATGGATAATGCTGTATCCCTTATCTAAAATGGCTAAATATGCTTTACAAGGAAAAGTGACCATCATTTTTTGGATATAACTAGAAAAAGTGAATAGCAAAAGACAACAGTTTACTTAAAGGGAGATTTTAGAGAGCTATCAGTAACTTTTTATGTCCTCTGTTCTTCTCAGGTGTACCTTTGTAAAATTTACATATATATAATTAAAGATTTATTTTATTATTTCAAACTATACTTTTGTTTTTAATACATTTCCATACATTTTAGCATGAAATTAACTTTAACTTGAAGCTTTTTTTCTTTCCCCAGAAACCTGATTACTGTTCACTCTGTTATCTGTCCCTGTTTGTTTATACACAAGAAAATATTCTCTCAACTGTTTCATCTGGAGCAGAAATAAGACATCAACTATTGGAAGAATTAAAAAAAAACCTCTAAAACTTTAAGACAGAAAATAAGGCCATTCCTAATACAAAAATGCCCTAAGCAAGCAAACATGTGCTACTGAGTCTCTGAGTACATTATATTCCCCACACAAACAGTGTAAATCCACCTCTAGGCAAGGTTTTCCAGTCTTTTAATAAGATTTGCAATTTCTTGACAACTCAATTTTTCTTCCAAAGACAGTGGGTGAATCAGGGTAAAATATTTTTGCTTCCTCTCAAGTCAAATATTTGCATGTACTTGTAGACACCAAATGGGATCCTCTTTCATCTTTTCCTTTTGCTGTGTTGAGATAGATGAAAAGATTACATTTATGTCAAAAACTATTTGTTCACTACACGTAACTACACACACTCCATTGTAACTATTGTATCAAATACCAGTATATGCATCTGCATGGTTCAAACTTTCACTATTTACTATGAAAAAGCCAGCAAATTATCATAATCATCAATCATTGTGAATACTTATCATCATCTTTTTAAAAAATTTAAAATGCCAACTGGTCAACTGGCCCGATACACACACTGCACAATAACTTTCAATGCATCTTAAAATGCTTTTTGCAGCTTTCAACTGTGTTATACAACCAGCCTGTGTGAACATCCCTCAACATTTCTGTATTTTCATGACAAAGGCTTATTTAACAAGCTGCCACCGTGGAGTGACTTGCAGGAACAGTCAGGAACCCCACAGTCACATACTTAGACCTGACCTTGGATGAGGATGGTTCAGTCAGTCCCACTCTCTGTTCATTAGAGGCTCTGCCCAACCATTCAGAGTCCACAGCACATCTGCAGCCCTGGCTGCACTTCTTTTAGGCAGGTTGAAATGACTCTAATTTTTCAAGCTGATTATTTTGCATTAGTAGCTGAAAAGATTCCATTAAGAGTTCGAAAAGAAAATTGAGGTCTCTTTGTTTAGAGTTGAGCACAAACATAAACTCCTATTGTTAAGTAAAAGAGAGACCTCAGTAACCTCAGTCTAGTCTGTATCAAAGCAACGTTAAGAGCTGAAAGTGACACACTTTTTGTTGTTGTTGTTTTCTTTTAATGAATAATCTACTTTCTTGTCCTCTCCCAGTCCTGTCCTTCTCACCTTCTCTCCCAGCTTACCATGCAGGTGGAAAGTCCATGTCCTACAATCTTCTGAGGTTCAAAGTTCTCTCAGTGCACCTGAGCTGGGTTCATCTGGATAAGCACTGCTGGAAAGGTCTGGTAAAGCCTCTCCCTAGGAATCCAGGCTGCCAGGCGGGGAACCACCTTGTTTGGACTTTCTGGATTACAAGTCTTTTTCAGGGCCTCACTGTGTGCAAGGTATTCACCAGACTTTTGCAGCCACATGTGCTGACATCCACATAAGAAGCAAATGCTCTTTACACAGCTTTGAACAAGCCTTCCCAGAGGGGTTGTGAATTTTTTTATGTCTTGGGTTGTTCGTTTGTTTTGATTGTTTTGTTTTTTGTTTTAATTCATTCAGCCCTTATCTACCTTTCTTAAAAAAACAAAGGCAAGGGGAAAAAAACATGCTTCCACAAGCTTCATTTGAAGTATGATTCTAGAGCAATAATTGTTGTTTCAGATACGCAATTTAGGACAATCTTTGGACATTACAAAGACCAAATGCATTCTTTCATCTTTGTATTTATTTTTTGTTTAAAGTTTAGGTTTTTTCTGCCTTTGATCTGTACCAAAAATAAGGGCTACACAGAACATTTCTTATTGTTACTCTGTACAGACTTTTGATTGATTCATCCTTCTGACTCATACTATTAACACAATAGCAGAGTATTAAAGAGAAGAAGCAATCATTTTAAATGAGATGCACTTTATCTGTAAACACAATCCTTAATCCATTTGGCTATACTTTTCAAGAAAATTATGGGGAAAAGTCTTAAACTTTTTTTGCTAAGGCAGTAGGTAATTAGCAAAGATCTACTGATACTGGTTTTGGTCTCAGCATATATTGGACAAAGCAGTTCAAGACTATCCCTAACTATCAAAGAAACTACCATGTGTGCTGACCAAAGTTGTTTTCTCATCTTTTGTACAATTAAGAAGGAGCTAAAAATGCAGACTTACTGTGTTCTTTCCAGAGGAGAATTACTGAGAACTAGTCTGAGAATCATCAGTCCTTATTAATACCTGGACAACTATTTCCATTTAGCAGGGGGAAAAAAAGATTAAAAAGAAAATAAAATGATTGAACAGATTTCAAAAGGCCATTTAACCCTGTATTGTAGAAACTGTTTATGGAGTGTTTTGCAGTACAGGACAGAAAATTTCATTCTCCAGATCCTAATGATTAATGATTTTTGTCTAAGTTTTAGCTTTTAACTTCATCTCCAAGGTAAGCAGATATAAAAGGAAGTCAGGAATTAAATACTCAAAGCAGAGACATGAGTTTCTCAAATTCTATGAGTTCTCAAATTCCAAGGAAAAAACCACATTTGGTAAAAGTGAATTTGAACGTCACACTGAAAACATATGTTTTTATTTTATATCATAAAAACTATGACAAATGTTAGTCAACATTAGAAACACTGAGAAACTCAGAAGCATTTTTTTATGCTTTAAAATAATTTATCTGACTGACAGTGGCAACTCCCCAAGTTAATGTACACCCTACTGCTCTTTCTCTCTTAAATGCTGGACAATCCTGAACCACTTCCTGATACTAAAACCTCAGAATATACAACATAAATTACTTTTAAAATAATTCAGAGCTACCTTCAGAACTTTTTTAAGATATACTAGGAGCATGCAAGTAAAATCTATTTAAACTCTTGACAAGGCAGAATTCAAAGCAGTGCTGAGGGCAGTTCACTCTCAGGCAATCCAGGTGCACATTTCCTCTATAACCTACTAGTTAATCTAGGTTCTCTAATTATTTAAATGTATTTTAACCTGAAATGGTGTAAAGAGTTGTGACATTTCTCACTTAGCTCTATTACTTCCATTACTATAACTGCTCTAATATATGGTCTAACTCTGTTTTGCTGTATTTGCCATATAGGAAGCATTTAGCACACACTCCACAGAGGAAGTCTTTCTACATGCCTACCTTTTAAATACTTTAGCTTTTACTTTAGTGGAAGCCTGACAAAATGCAACCAACTGGTTAAATAAAGACCTTAAAGAATTCTGTGCAGATTGCCAGCTATTGATAACAATATCATTATTCCCATAATATAATAATATCATACATTTCCACCAAAGATCGGGTTGTGCAAACATGAGAGAAGTTTTTTGGAGAAGTCTGCAAAGAGCAGGTGAAACCACGCCTGGTTTTCTATTTGGATGCTGCTGTCCAAATGCAGATTCCTGAACTGTTGTGTCAGGATTTCAGCCCATGAGACCTCACAAATACACAGACTCACATATCTATGTACGCCCTGCCCTGCAAACTCAAAACTGATGAGCTCCAAAGGGAGCCTCACAGTTCAGAAAACTAAAGTTAAAAAAAAAGAGAATGGGAAATAAAAGCATGCCAGACTTGCACCCATCCTCAAGAAGAGATACAGATATCATTTTTATCTCTATATAAAAACAATAGAGAAAGACTCAGGTTTGTAATTCTCTTCCTTGTTTCAAGGAAATAAAGAAAAGGCAAGTTTCACTTGCTGGCACCTTGCCCCATCTGATGTTCAAGCAAAACAACATAACTTTAGGTAACTTTCCAGCAAGCACAACTTCACTAAGGGCTGCCTGCATAGGATTTGCAAGTGCAGCCTGTAGTGGCAGGAGTTTGGCTGTTCCCCAAGTAAACTGCCTTTCCTCCCACCCCAGAAACTTCTTGTTATACTATACACTGAGAAACACTATACAGTGTGAGTACAACAGTGTGCTAAACACGATCCAGCTACAACATCAACTGGACTTTTTTAACTCTAGTAGTATTTTATACTGTCATAGCCAAGGAATTAAAGACACTTTCCAGGAACCCATCTTCCAACTTACACAGCTCATGTGCCACAGAAAGGTTGAGCTACAGAAAAGGAAAGATAACCTTTGACAGAGAATTCATATGGAGAGAGAGAATAGGGACTGGAGATTTCTGGAATAAGTATTACTGTGTGCTCTTTTGTGACAAAACAAACTGAAAGGGGAAGTAAAATTGCGAGATCATTTTGTTAAGAAAGGAGGGACAGCTGGCCTGCAGCTCAAGACAACCTTTCCGGCCTGGTCCTCTACATACTTGTATTTTTCCACAATACTCAGATTACATACGTACATCACCCTTCACTATACATTAATTTTCGAGAGACTTGGTTACAGTATAATTGCATAGTGATGGGGGGGGGGGTGACACTGTCTTGTTGCAGGCCAGATCTCACTTACATCATTTATCACAGTACATCACCTCTCCTGTCTAGTCAAATGAGTTACAACCATCGTTTGGTAAGCACACACCAAGATAACCAATGTCACAACACACCACACCTGCTGAGGAGGTTCTTAAAGAGCTCCATACAGACTGGTGTGTGTCAAGGCACAAAGACCTCTTGATGGAGAGACCCCAGATTAGCCCTTCGGGATAGAGACCCTTCACAAGAGCCCACAGTGTGATGGGCAAAGGCTCGCCCACTGATTCCTACCACCGGCGACATCCAAGCAAACAACTCTGAAGGCAGCGCATGACAGCCACGAAGGCCGAGATCCAATTACACCCTCGAGTCCCGGGCCATGTCAGGCAGCTTCTCTGCCCCTGCCTTGCACGGTCATTAAGTGACCCTTACACCCCACCACAGCTTCCACAGACCCCCCGGGGAGGGGGATCACCCAGCCCCACTGCCCCCGAGGGCAGGCGGGGCTTAGCTGGGTGCCAGCACAAGGACACCGGTGCCCCGAGTCCCCGGCACGGGACACTGCGATGACCCTGCCTTAAGGGGCAGGAGCCCCGGCTGGATGCGCCTGTTGGCGGCAGCGGAGCCGCCCTCATCCCGGAGCCGGCGCAGGCAGCGCGGTGCCGAGCAAAGCCACCAGCAGCACCCTCGGCTCCCCCTCCCCTGCCGAGCCCGCTCGCCGTGCCACAGCCCCAGAAGGAACTGCGTTAACGGGAGCGGCGCGGAGCCGGCGGGAGGCGCAGCCGCAGCGGGGTGCGCGGAGCCCCGGGACGGGCACTGCCGCC
>VZTN01030593.1:113052-132413 GCA_013400515.1 Erpornis zantholeuca | reverse complement strand
GTATGACTGGCTCTCTTGATTCTCTCCTGAAAAATCACATGATATTTCTAGATTACCCAGTGGATCTAAAAACCTGGGGTGTTTTTTTTTCCAGGAGTCAAGTAAAAGAGAAAATTTGTCTGTATTATTTGTCTTGTATAAGCCAGTATCAGTTTGCAGCCTCAGAACTGGGAATGGCTGCACCATGTGGACTTAGAAAAGCCTAAGGATGTCTTGGCAAATGAAACAAAATAGAAACCCTGGCCAAAACAAACAGAGAAAAGAGATATGTCTTTACATAGGCTCAACTGTACTAATAATTTACTTTCATTTCCTAGGGAGAATGAAAGCATAGTCCAAGAGTGAATTTACTACAAATTAGCATAATTTCTTATAAATAGACAAGTCTGAGGACTACAAACTCCATTCCTAAATAGGAATATAAAAGTTACTGTAAGCAAATAAATATTTTGCTATGCTACACTGGTCTGGCTGCACATCACCTTGAATACTGTAATCTTGTGTTTAGGGTTGGGGTTTTTCCCCTCCAAGACCGGAAAGCTAATACTCATCACATACAATTGCGGTGGTAGTTCATTCTGTTCACCTTATGGAAAGAAGATTTTTTTTCCTCTGTTTTAATGAGCTTAAGATAAAGTCTTTACAGAACAGCTGCTGCATTGACAAGGTCTGCAGCTTTCTCGCAACAGCACCTTAAGTAATGACTTACAGAAAGTCCACACTGTCCAGTGAGGAAGCTGTGCCCATCCAGGCACTCCAATGGTGACTCCCAAGGATGCTGGTGAAGGCAGGACAGGCTTTGCAGTTATGACAAGATCCATAAGCTGGCCTCTGAGAGTGAGGTGCAAAAAGCATGGGAACATTCTACTGCACTTGTACAGGCCTTTGGCATCTCAGGAAGGGGATGATGAATCTCTCTGGAATTATACCGGCATAGCTAAAGAAGCTCAGTGATTCGGATAAACTAAATTGCAACTCTTGCTCTGCAGCAAGAGCTTTGTGGGTACAAGGTGTTATTAAATGTTCTAGATGTACCTCTCATCTGGGTGAATACAAGACTCTTTGAATACAACAGCTTGGAGATTTACAGGTTTTGCAGGGTTGTGCCACAAGCCAAACAGTGTTACAAAGAGATTACATACATTCTCCACAGTCACTTAAACCAATGTACATCAGTGAGGGCATAATCCTCTTAAAAGTATAAAAGACTGTGTAACGAATACTGAAAAGTAGTTGCATAAAATCTAGTGAAACTGTAGTGAAAGAATCTTCAAAAATGACAACTCCTAATATGTTAATGTTTATGTTCCATGCAATGAAGCTCCAAAAGATATTTCACAACATTCTCTGTTAAGAACAATGGCTCCTCAGCAGGGAAAGCATGAAAGACAGATAAATCGGAGAGAGGGGAGAGCAGCTTAATGTATAAGGTCTTGGCCCCCAGGCCAAGCTGTGCAGGAGCTGGAGTCCAAGAACTGTCCTCCTTGTGTAGTTACTCAGCATTACTCCTCCTTACATGTGTACCTGGAGGCTGCTTATCCAGAAACATCAAGCTGCTTTTCTGCTAGCTCCCTAACAGTTCTGATATTGAATTAAAATAATCACTAAGAACTTGAAATAATCATGATCTCTTTCAAAGTACAGGATGGAGGTTAGTTTTTAGTGTTAGTCCCAGTTTCTTTACACCCCTTCTTCAAAGAACATTGTACATGGAGCAGCCCCAGCTTAAAGTCTACTAACAAATGGTAATAATAGAACTTACACCCCAAAATACTAGCAATCAGAATTTGAATTTTAAAAATAGCTGTGCAATTAAGCAGTCAGTTATAATTTCTTGTAAAATGTAATAATATCTTTCCAACATCTCTTTTTAGTTTACCATGGAGACATAAATTCCAAGGAGCTAGAGAGGGGGGTTTTGGTGGGTTTTCTTTCTTTCTTTCTTTCTAGACTACTGGATTTTTAATAAGTCATTGACACTCCCCTCATAAAGCTCTTTCTCATACTGGATGAAAGACAGAACAAGTAGCCTGTTTTCTTGCACTCAGTAATAGACGATTCACTTGGATACATACAACTGCCAACTAAAAAACCTCAGTGTGAGTCTAAAATTAGAACTCAATGATATGAGTCACAAGGAGAAGATTTGTGATAGAAACGAGGGTATTTTTAAGCAAATGAAGTCTAAAGTGCAAAATAAAAATGGCATTCTATAAAAAAGTCGGTGGAATAAATTGGTAATAATTGTTAGGTGTTACTTTTCATCTGTGTGTTTTTTCTACCTGCAAGTATATTCCCTAAAGTATATTATCATCCTGATAAATAAAGAAATAAAGATGGTGAAGCTTCTGAATTCTACAAATGGGCAAAACATGATTACAGCAAAACTGTAAAAAAAGAGAACTTTCTCATTGAAATATTTTGCCTTTATGTTACAGAAGTCTCTACATCAGTACAGAAGCATGATCAGCAGTAGTTCTTCTACAAAACTATTTTAATGCCTATTAATTAGTAACAAGGGACAAGAGGCATGTCCTTCTGCATTTTTCAGTTCTTCTAGTATTAAAAAACAACAGATGTGGCATTTCAAAAGGGAGGTTTATTTATGGTGATGATAATAAGCTATGCTCAAATTTAGTAACACACCAAAATATATTGCAGGAAGGTATTACAGCACAGCTCTGAGAAGATAAAGTTTAATTTTTCAAGCCCGCAGTGTATATATAAATAGATATAGGAAATCACAAAACATAAAATTGATAAATTGTCTGACCTGCATAAAAAAATATGTCATCGAAGTATTTAGAAGATATTCTGCTTTCTGATACCCCCAACCCAAAGCTATTACTAAAATAATGGTCTAGCAGCTTGTCAGAATAGAGGGGGCACGCTCAAAAATAAACACTGCAATATTTTCCTTCTCAAAATCTTTATCTTCACTAAACCATCAAAATTGACACATAATTGTCCCTATTTAGACTTCTTGAAATATCTCTCTTTTCACACCAGTAACAAATATGGCAGATGTTATTTTGAGACAAAATCTTAACTGAAAACAGTTTTTGAGCCTCAGATAACACTTTATCAAAACCAGAATTAAACAGCTGCAGTGTGGATGCCTACATACAAACTTGTCAAATCATAGTGAGCAGCACGGAGCTGCTGAAGACATGTAAAACACAACTTGCCTGACATGTTTTGGATATCCAGTGTATTTAAGACACAGCATTTTTAACCACCATCTGTAAAATTGTCCAAGGACAATTTGCATTTTTGCCTCCTACATTTTGTGTAACGAATCCTGTCAGTGTTTTAGTAGCAGCATAGGGGAAGAATTTCAGTTTTTGAACTGTGTTTCTTCACATCCAAACGAAAGAGATCTCAGTGTGAGACACTACCGTGTCAGCCATTTTCTGCCCTAAATATAAACTTTATCCCAGATAAAAATTGGAAAAATATGGTGATTTTTTTCTTCAAAAGCAGCTCAAATGCAAATATATGTATGTAATTTATATCACGTGTATAATTTTTAGTGCTTTGTGTCCTGGTCGGCTAACCAAGTGGAAAGAGGAGCACAGATTAGTTTACCAACATGTGGAAACTGTACTAGGATCATCAAAAGTGAAAACAAGAAAAATTAAGTGAGTAGGAATATGCTGATTTACATTACTACTTTTGTCGTCAAAAGCAGTAGAAAAAGTGTAAGAAATGACATGGCAATATTAAATTTAAATTTTTTTCTAAAAATGTATTTTAAATCACTAAATTAGAGTTTGTTAATGATGAAAAACCACTTTAAAATAAAAGCATAGTACCATGCCTCACTAAAATACATTCTGCATTTCACATACTGCCCCAGGACTATTTTCTCATTGAAGAGAACACAAAGTGAAGGCTAACTACAGTTTAAAAAAAAAACCAAAACCAAAGGCAGCATATGTTTTTTTTCCACTGAGATACTTATTGCACCATATGTCAAAACAGCCTAACTATATGACAAAACACTCTAATATAACATGATACCTAAATTCAGTTCATACTTTAGTCATTTGTACTATTAGTGAAATGTTTTCATCATATCCTTTCTCCATGTTTTTGCAATACCTACAGGTAGTTCAGGACTTCTCCTTCCCAGCAATCATCAGATTATTACCATCACATACTTGGGTAGAAAAAACCTGAAGTGGATTGTTACTGGACTTGTTTGTATACACATAAACCAAAATTAAATACTTCTAAAAATTGAAGTTTTACAGCATGCCTTGGTAACTTTCCTTGTCAAATGTTAACTAATATTTAACTTGAATATCCGCAGATTATCCTTTCACATGTTTTTGTTGTAGTAAATGAAAACACATGATTTCTTTCATCTTTATTTTTACCCTTTAATGATCTTTTTAGCTATGATGGTGGGTTTTTTGCAGACATCTTAACCTTCACACGTAAACCTTGTGTTTCAGCATTTTGTTCTTAAATAGTATTAACTTAAATTTTCTCACACTGAAAAAATAATAAAAAATAAGAGATGGAAATCCTGCTTGACTTCCTCTTGTTAGGTAACATGTGGGCTATAATGTTATTCAGAGCCCCAATTCATCATTTAGATTTACTTGACCTTCAGATCATAGAGTCTATACCAGTCAATAGAGTCAAAAATGTTTATTTTCCCTTAATGCACTGCCAGTGAGTAATGCATTGCCTTAGATACAAGATTTTCTCACCTGATAGACTAATAGTTTACACTGGCATCTTCTGTAATCCAAGAAAGATGCAGGAATCAAACTGGGACATTTTAGATAGTGAAAGACAGCAAGGAAAAGGCATCAGCACAACTGCATGGAACCAGTACACACAAACTGGATAGGAGGAAACCTTGGCCAGAGCAGTGTAATATGGGGATATTTGTATATGGGGATATAAAACTCAAGTGTGCAAAGATGTGCAGCATGCCCCTCCTGATCAAGCACACCTTTTCAATTTTGCTGACATTTACGAACATGATCTTGCACTTTGGTTTTGCTGACAATAAAATGGTAAATGGCACTGAAGGGGAGACATTGCCTTTTTCCCAGGAACTTCCTTGGCCTCTACAAAATAATTCTCAGCTGGTGCAGGTCTAAGATAAGAAGAGGAAGAGCACTGGTGAAAACACAGTTTGGAACGTGCATGCAGTGAAGCAAGGTATTTTCAGCAGCAGGTATCTGTAAAACCACCTTCCCTTAATGTAAAACTGTGGCTCTTGGCACTGTTGACTTAGAGAAAAACAAAGGAAAACACCAACGAAGGTACACATTAACAAAGTGCCTATCAGCTGCACAGGAAAAAAAAAATTTACTGCTTAGTTAATGGCTGCTGGTATGGAAAAGAAATGCTAGGCTGTAAAAGGAAGGAAAAGAAGAGCCAAAACTTACTAGGGGGAAGACAAGGGGAAGGAAGGAAGGACAATCCATAAAAAAAACAACGCACAACATTCTGTGAATAATGCTAATGTAAGGAAGGCATAAAACTACAGATGATAGTCAGCTGTAGGTAGTTTTACACAGAATAAGCACTAGGCTTGAAGCTTATTTGACCTGCCTGTATTAAAGCTTTACTGGAGTGTATGAGTGTTACTAGAATGACATCTCCTTTCCAGTACAGTGGGTCTTCATGCATGGTCATGTTGCTTGCTTTCCCACCTTAGCTTTTCCTAAATTATGAAGTGTCTCTACAGTGAGTTTACAAAACCCCTAAATACTCACAATCTAGAGTGAATTTAAGAGCCTAGTAAGAACGGTAGTGCAATCCAAAACAAATAGAAGAATGAAAAGAATTTTTTATGCTTCCATATCATTTGTAGAGGGTTTTTTTTAAGACAACAAAGTTATTGTCTTGTAACATTATATTGTTTAAAATGTTGTACTTTGTAAACTCTAGAACCGATTTTACTCCATGGGGTTAAAATGGATAACAGTCTCAAAATACCAGCTCTACCACAGCAAACTAATTTGGGTGGCATATATGTTTAGACTGCAGTGCACACTGAATTTTTGGTGATCCACTACAGGAAAGGAAAAAAGCATCCTGTTTGACTAAGTGGACCACCCAATAATGAACACAATGACACTCAGAAAAGTCTTCATGCAGCACAGACTACTAAATTAGAAACTGAAAGGAAAAAACACGGAGGGACGGAAAAGTGGGAATTAAAAAAGCATGCAGTAATAGTATGCTACAGGGACTGTTAAACATCACCTTACAAGCTGGTAAGAGCAACTCAGCATACAGGAACAACAAGGTCCTGAGGAATGGGACAAATGGGACATTTCTTTTTTCACCTTTTGTTTTCTTCAGAACAGCATGAGCATGAGTGCAGTTTGGCTGCAATGCTGGACATTAACAGAAAAGATTGCATTTCATGATGGCAGAGATTGCCAATTCAAAAGAGGTTTACCAGCTTGTCTTCTAAGTACTGCTTGCTTTGATATTTGTAGCTACCAAAAATGCTTTAAGAATCTTTAGTGTGCAGTTACAATGCCAATGAAACTTGCACTTCCTGTGGGCTAAGGAGCAGTGCTTTTGTGCCAACTGGCTTTAATTCCCAGAATAATCCAAAAGCCAGTCCCAGGAATGTAACTCATACTGATGGTGTACACCAGTTCTGCTCAGGTTTTATGGGTGCTTTTATAATATGAACAACTAGGAAGCATAAGGTACTGTATAAAACCTAGAACTAGCAAGGCATAAATTGTGCAAAGGCAATTATATGGAAGGATGTCACCAGTTCATTCTATAGCAGCATGAGATTGGGCTCCACACACTTGAATTCAACAATGAAAAAATAGGGAATTGTGCTCTCTTGTCTCTCTCTGCAGCAATGACGAGAGAGAGGCACTTTCAAAAGATTAATTACACCCTTCTGAAACATCTGCCTTAGGTTGCATTAGCTCCTGGGGCAGTCACGACACCCTCTCAGTCCCCTGAGCCAGGCAGGACAGACTTGGCAGCCCCTGAGCACCAAGCAGGGCAAGACCCCTTCGAGCAATCACTGAGGGAAAGATAAGCAGCAAGCAGAAAGAAACCAATGGAAAAATCCTACATGCAGCTAAGGGCATGTGTCTAGCAAAAGAGTGAGATAGAGGGCACATATGACTTCTGAGGATTTAAAGTGGAAAGGCCACTTTTTTCTGCAGCCTTTGCCTATTACATATATTATAAAATTCCCAGAATTAAAATATAAAAAGAAGGATTTCGTTTTTTTGCTGAAAAGACATACCCTTATAAATTAAAATTCAAGTGACAAGGGATTATACTCCTGGAGAGGCGTGTCTCTCCCTTGTGTTCAGACTGAGCTGTAATGAATAGCACTATGCCTCAATTTTTATTAGGATCACGGGGATGATTAAGTTAGAGATAGTAAACCTTGTCCTCAGTGCTCACCGCTCTCCTGTGCCCTTCCTGGCCTAGACTAAAGGAGTAGATTCTCCATTCTCCTGAGCAGAGAGAGCTGTACTGCAACACGCCTTTGTCTGGGCCCCATGGGATCAGACAGGTTCTGTGTATACTTGCATACAAACCCACAGCCCAGCACACTGCACATTTTTATGGCTGTTTGTCCCAGGTGGATTTCTGAGCCAGCGATATGCAATGTTATTAAAAAACTCTGTATATGTACAGAGCGTACTGTGAGTGTCATAATTACCAAAGGGAAGTGACTGGAAATATTTATATTAAATACCCAAACAAACAAACAAAAAACCTAACCAACACAGAAACAACTTTGTCGCTCTCTGGCAGATTTTAGTAGAGCATATATAATTGCATTCACTAAAAGTAGTTACAGAAGATATTTCAAAACTGGTGTTGAGAATCCCAGTGAAGAGTAGCATTTTTCTGGTATTTCCTACACTCTCCCACCACAAACACTCATTGGAAACCCGTGAGGCAAATATGAGAACAATGTGGAGGAGGGAGCACAGCTTGCTTTACCTCTCAATGCTGACAAATTTCCAGCACTGACATCTTGCAGCACTGTCTAAACAGTTTCACACAAGAAGAGCTCTCCTGCCTCAGCTTACAGCCAGGTACAAAAACAGGCATTGTAAAAGCACAACTGCTGCTCAGCGCTGACTGAGGATCCCCCAAACCACTGCCATTCTTGTTACACCTTAAATGCTCTCAATTCCACTCTCACCTTGAGCTGTGCACCCAGCTCTGCACTGATTCTGGGCTGCCATGCAAACATGCCCAGAAATGTGCTCCTGTGCCCATCTACTCCTATTTCAGCTGAGTATAATTTCTGAAAGGTAGAGCAACCTTAATACACAAGGGCTTAGGTAGTCGCAGTGCAGGCTGCCTGCTCATCCATAATGCAGAACTACAGACTAAAAAAAGATTTAGGCTCCAAGCACTCTAGCTTTGGCACAGGTGATTTATCGAAATAGTGCATCTGCAGCAAAACTCAGATCCCATCAATACCAAGCTGAGCTGATTTCATCTGAGAAACAAAGAATCCAGGTACAGGTATGACTTCAAATTAACATGCAATGCCAAATTTCCATTTAGTTCATATATTTTCTTTTAAAATATCTTCACTTCAGAATTAATGTAATTATTTTTGCCTAATTTCCAAGAATTAAATAATATAAAAACATTATAGCAGACTGAACTGTGTATCAGATTTAAGGAGAGTCAAACACATAAAAATGAAGAGAAAGTGTAAAAAAGAAACCCAAAATGCAAATAAACAGAACTGCCATTTTTTCAGCAACAGCTTTGCAGATGTTTAGAAGGTTAGCACATAACAGTCTGATAATTAAGGGTCCCTATGCTCTGTAAATACCTCCTGTAGCATCCTCTTTATACACTGCTTCAGAGCACCAGCCTGGATAATCCTCCCTGAACACAGCTCAGCTCCCTGACACTTTCCTTTGCAATATGTCTCCATAACCTTTGAGTACCTACCTCTGCCATTTCTCTCACGCATTTCTTCATATTCCTGAGAAGGTCTCACAGTTTCATAATTATTTCATTTCTTTCTTCACATCTCTAATTTTTTTTTTTCAGTAATACCTTCTAAGAACACAGGCTCATACAAATATATAATATCCTGTGGTATACACACACTGTGTCCTAAAACCCCTGCCTGTTCTGTGGGCAAGGCTGCCTCACTGTGCCCTTACACACTCATTCAAATCTATCTGGAGTATCTTATTCTAATGCTTAAACCATAAATCCTCTGAGCATTAAATATTTCTTTGCGTTTATGGGTACTTTGAACAGCCATTGTCCAAGATTATGGCCTAAGAATTAGCAGACATAAGAATAGCATGGGAACATATAGTGAATGTCCAAAATGCTGAGGAAAATCAAGTAAAACCCTTTTGGAAAGGATGAAGTCATGTAGCCAGGCTAAACAGGACAGACTCTGCCATTTATCCACTGAGGCTACATGGATATCATTTGTACTAGTTGTAGCTGGTGGCTGGGAAGCTAAGTTCAGATATCCTGAACTGAAAAACAATAAATGGAAGGAAAAGCCAAGAGCAGATTAAGCTTCCAGATTTAGAGGATGGAGAAGGGGGTATCAAAGGTTCTGTGCGTATAAGCTTTTGTTGAAGTCAGTGGAAACTGGTCAGTAGAGGAAAGTAGAAGGCTGGGGATTTATGATCAAGTTCAAAAGCTAACGGGAGTGAAATCTACAGCAGCACTGACAGATTGTTTTGAGTCAAAATCATAATTTGAACAAAAATGTTTTGAATGCAAGCTTTTAGCAGAAGCAGTTAGCTGTGTAACTTCTAAAAAAAGACAGTAAATTTATTTAGTAATGCTGTATTATAGGAACATAAAACCATAATGAATACTCAATTAACATTGCAAAGACATCCTGTGATGTGTTATCTAAAAGGTCATCAACTTGAGGGCTAATAATAAGCTCACTGAGCTGTGAAGTCTTCAACACTTAACAATATACTAAAGCACTGTTCTCATTGCTAAAATAAAAAATACTAGCTTATCAGTATAAAGGATCTACCAGTTGACTTTGTAGTTGAGAAAAGGATGGGTATAATGTCTGTTCTCTTTTCTATGAGAAAACTGATCAGACAACGTGGGAGAAACAGAACCAAAGTCTCATAATCTTCAGTTCAGTGTACTGTCCCACGGAGCCACGTTCATGTCAACTGCTTTTAAACACCACTGTTAGTGCTGTGCCAAAGAAATCATATAATCACAGCCCTTTGGATACACTAGAAGTACTTTCCAGTTGATACGTTTAAAAAAGTTACTAAACTTCAGAAATTCTGTTCTGACTGTTCAGCATAGTAGGAAGCAGGAAACTCTATTTAAAAGGGCACGGCAGAGAGCACCAGCCCCGGTGAGCCACTTACCTTGGAGCCTTTGCATGACATTGGCAATGTCTCTAGATCTTGCCACCATTCGGGATGAAGCCATGATCTCTTTGCAGCGAGTCCACTTCCCCTAACAGAATTCTCCTTCCAAGCCGTGGAGCTCGGTGAGATGAGGACTTTGGATGGCTTCCTTTCAGCCTTCAACCCTCAGCCATGGCAGAGCATCCCTGGGGCAGTCAGACACCTCCAGTCCAACACTGGCCCTCATAAGGCTGCGGCAAAGCACTGGCAAACAACCTCAGCACCTGAGAAAGAAAGTACCATAGTTTTGAGAAAAATTTACCAGCTCTGAAAAACTAAGAAGTCTGAGTCTTAATAGCTATCTTAACAGGTAAAGGGTTTATGTTTCGCCCATAGTGTACACCCCAGCCAGAAACATAATTAATGCTGAAAGCTTGGCAATCATCAAGAAGAATGAAGCTGCAAAAACAAATCATTAAACACAACTGGCAATGCACCAGACATCAATGCTTTCCTGAGGATGCCCATCGATGTTGTTTTAGAAATAATAATAATGTTATACTTATTAAAAGTAATACAGTAATATTTTTTAACATAGAGACTATTAAGCATTAAAAAAAAAAAAAAAAAACCACCACTTGTAAAAATCCAAAAACTGTACAACTCTCATTCTATTTCACCACGATAGGAAGGAGCATGTAACAGAAAGTCCTTGGCCAGGGTAACTCCTAACTCCACTGGACAATGTGATGTACTCTGAAATATTGAGATTAATATATTTCATTATTAAATAAAGTTGTATTTATATTCCTTTCTTAGTGTATAATGATGCCATATTTTGTGTCATTTAACATCAAAAGCTGTGAACTAGAACTGCTATATGAACATAACACTTTTGCATCTATAATAAAATCTATGTGACTATAAATCTGGTCTAAAATAATCTAATTAGATTCTTCAGATAATGCTATCAATAACATCTTATCCTCTGAGGAACAAGTACATGTTTTGTATGTATGCAGTGACTTCCCTAATAAGAAATAACTGAATGTATACACACCAAGAATAATTGGATTCATACCATACACACAACACCCCAATTTCAAGATGATATGCAGCTGATCCATAGCACAAATGTGAGTGGGTTTATTGGTGTTGTGCACTTTCCTCTTTTCCTGGCCCCAAGGTCTGTCAGAGAATAGAGTCCTCCATTATCAGGCAGACAAGACCTTAGGCTGCACAGCTTCAGGCACAATGAACCATCCCAAAGCACCTGTGTCCACATGTAAGGGCAGACAGAGGAAATTACATTTCAACATTTCCTTTTCTAAACCTTCAAATCTTGCCTGACCCAAGGTAGGTCCTGCTTTCCCTCTTACTGATGTTTTTACTGTATGTTTACCTTGTATTTTGGATACCTCAATGCTGCTCACGTCAGCATCCCCAAGCTGGCTTTAAATCAGTGGAGCTGAGGGAAGCACATTTCTGATAGACCATGGTGCACAACAGATTGCAAAGTCCACCCATGTCTTTGGACTGCACTCTTGCATGGCATGGCCACCATGGTACTAACACTTACTCCAGACACATTGCTGCTATTTTCACATAAATCTACATCTTACATGACCCCTGGATGCTCATATTCCCCTCTCTTTCCACATATGCCTGCTCTCTCCTTCAAGGGACTCCTCCCCTCCCTTCCCACCTTCCAGGCTTTGCCCCACACACTTCTTGGGGTGCACAGAGACTCTGAGTATCAGTCACCATTTCCCAAGCATGGAAGAGTACCCAGGCAGGAACTTCAAGCTTGTGTCAATCAGGCATGAGAAGGTGCCACCATCACACCTCTCAGCCACAACATTGGTTGGGGCTGATGGTCCCCAGTATTGCTAAATCCCTGCAGAGAGCATCAGCAACAGCACACCAAATAGCATCTGACTGGGTGGATGGGGAGCAGGAGGAGGTTTTCTGTTGCTTGTGCTCACATATGACAGCTTGGTGAACTTTGCTTCCTATGCAATATTTAAATGAAACATCAGCTTGCCTGACTTCATCCAAACCAGAAATATTTGTAAAACAGTGGGTTAAATTTAGCCTTGTTTCGGCAGCAGCGGCACTGCTAATGTTTCAAGCAGTACTGTAAGCTGGGTACAGCCACTTTTAGTAGCAAATTGCTAGACTAATTTGTGGGCAGGGATGAGGGGTATTAAAAATGCTTCATCTGATTGGGTTTTTGGCTAACAGCAGTAACAATATCAGAGCACCAGTTTGCTCACACTGTGACAGAGGTGGTGTAAATCAGCTGTACATGAGCAGATTTAGAGGAGCTGGGGAACATGCTGATCCAAGTCCAAGTTAAAAGAGTCTGGGAAAGTGTTATGAAGATGTATGTTCAATATACTCATACAGCAGGCTGAGTCACTGTGCAGCGATAAATGGCAGACTTGCAATTAATAATTTATTTAGCTGATATTAAATTATATGCTGCATAAGAAGAATATTCATTTCTAAATATGGCTCCTCATTCAAAAGCTCCTTTGCAAGCAGTGGAAATTAACTCATTTAAAGATGACATTAAGTTAGTACAGGTAGGAAGGAAAGATTCTCATGTGCCCAGTCACCTCCACAGGCAGAAAATCGCAGCTCAGAGCACAGTAAAACATCAGCAGAAAAATGAAACAGAGCTTCATGCATGTGTCTTCAGCCAACACCTAAAGCTCCACAGAACAAAAAATCCTATGTAGGCAGTCGGGTATTTAATGTAATGCAGAACAGGAGTTTTTCAAGACTTCTACAAATACTTAAAGCCATTAACAAAACATTTCTTTTCCTGCTGAAAGATTACATTTTTCAGATTTGTAAGCATTAAAATCTTAATTAAATATTTACATAGCTGCTATCCAAAACAAATTTTAATAAACTGAATGACTTTTTAATGTCAGTGTCAGACACAAAGATGTGTCTTCAGATAGATGTTTTCAAAGTACACAGGTTTTTTAAAAAGTGCATGGCTTAAATGTCTTAAGTCTTAGCCTGAAATAAACCTGAAACTAGACCTGAATATGAGCTATTTCCTGTTTTAGCATTCAACAAGTGATTATTCAATATTATAAAGTATTCTCTTTTTTTAGTCTGAACATTCATGGAATCAACACACAAGAGTGAAATAGAAGGGTTTTGCATATAAATTAGGTAAATCTTTTATTGCATTTGCCACTTATCTGGATTTAATGGATAAAGTTACACCAACACTATTTTCTTGTATTAGTATCGCACTATTCTGGGTTTAGATGAAAAGCAGAAATGTGAACTTCTCTCATATAAGCGCCATTAGGCTTTACTAAATTTCAGTTTACAATTCTCTGGATTATTTTGTTTCTCTCTTCAAATGCCAGGAAAGTGAGGTGTCCGTCCTATGGAAGAGATAAGAAAAACAGTACATCTATTGTGGGCTAATTTTCTGGGTCCCTCATCTAATCCTGTTTATCTCATTGTGCTTAGTAGCACTTTGAATTTAAAAAGATATTTTCCTTTTATTGGTAAAACTAGAATACCACTGGCAAGACCAAGTTGTAATTTATCTTTTCTTTCTTGAAGTTTACATATTAAAGGAAAACAGACCTGCCTGTCAGCAGTGTGTTTCCAGAAAAACAAAGAGACATCTGCTAGGTGCAGACAACATTTACAACGTGCAACAAGGGCTGAAGATAAACCTGATCAAAAAGAAGTAAACAATTATCTGACTGAGCTTCATATTGTCCCAAACTGCAGATTCCAGATTACCCCACCAGTGGTGTTTCCAACCTTAACCTTTCTGTGATTCCGAGTACACTTAGTTGGTGCCATATATGGCTACTGATGTGAAAGCATGGTTGTACCTGAAAACAGAGTTTTAAACTTCTCTAAACTCCCATTATAGCACCAGAATAGATAATGAAACTCCAGATAAACAAGGATAAACACAAATAATAAACAAAGATATTAAGGAGAGTAGGAAATAGACAGAGGCAGGCAGTGAAAGGACTGTTTCTAATCTGGGACATTTCAAAAAGAGGTATTTGAGAGGACAATAAACAGAGTAAAAAATTCAAGGAAGTCCTGCAGCTAGAAGACATTTACAAACCAAATGTTACATAGATACAAGAAATACGGTGGAATAACTAAAATAACTATAGCACATGAACTGAACAGAATCTAAGGAAAAACAGGAATAGGGTCAAGTGCTGGGGTGCCATTATACATTAACAAAGAGGCAGACTTCCCTGGTAAGCAAGAGTTGCCCAGAACTGATCAAGGGGAAAAAAAAAAATCCAGGAAAATAATTTCCAAGCATAATTTACTGCTGTAGTGCTGGAAAAAGTCCACTTTGATCCACAGATTCTGTTTCTGAAACATAAGAGGTCTTAGAAATGCTGCCGGGTTGAGAGACACTACTGGGAACAGATGCAATTCTGTGAGACAACAGTGAGCTTCCTGCCAGTCAGGAATAAATGACGCAGAGAAAGATAGGAAAGAGAATTTTCTGGAGGTCACAACCGCATTTTAAACAGCAAATAGTCAGAAAACCAGCTGTTTTAGGTTGAGTGTTAGTGGGAAGAAAATGCTAATCAATAGAAAATAGCTCCAACTAAGGAAGTGATTGATGTTGTCCAAAATATTACAAGAATAATCTGAAGCATGTAAGCAAGTCAGGGGATGACCTAAAAACACAGTGCTTAAAAAATAAATAAAAGGGAAACCAGCAGTGACATCAACTAGACTGAAAAGCACAGAAGCAGGCTGGGGTTTCCTTTAAATCCGAAGTCTAGTAGCTGTACACCTGTTCAGAAGAGAATAAAATTGCTCCAGATGTAGTTGGAAAAGCCATAACACAGGAATAAGTTGGCAGAAACAGAGCATGGGAAGTGAAGAGCACTGTCATAGTGTGTGCTGTCTACAGGGCTGAAGAGAGATCTGCTGAAAGACCATCTGAGAAATAAAGATGGCAAGAAAATGGGTTTTAGCCAGGTAAAAAGTAAAAGGAAAAAGAAAATATAAAATAAGATCAAGAGGACTTTAAATTGCCTCGATTATTATTATATTGATTTTTCCACTGAAGACGTTTCTGATAGACAAAGGCATTACAAAAAATGGAAGTAGCATCCTCTTAAATAAACTCAGAGTTAAAAGTGGAAAAACGAAATAAATTCATTCAAGGCTAATGATAACTGGGAGATTACGAATTGAGACTCTGTTTGTTAATTTATTTGAATAAATCTCTCAAGTTGCACTTGATGCCTACAGGATATATAAAATTAGGAGCTAGAATGAAGAAGTGGGGTAGAGTGATACAACACCTGTATTATCCTCAGACAAAAAGCAGTATCCTCTCACTGATCTTCCAGAATCCATGCCAAGAGGGGAGTCCCTTCGGTAATTGTTTCTGACAGTTGAACTGCAAGTCTGCAGTGGTTTGCCTAAACCCAATGCAGCAGAAGTCAGTGGATACTGGAACTTTCCCAAAGGCAGTGGGACATAACTGTGCACCACATAAGATCATGGAAAATGCAATTTTGGCTCTGGAAGGTGTTTTTGATGGTTGAATACCAACACTGTCACTCTGTGCTTCCTTTCTCTACTGAAAAAAACAGCATTGAAACAGCAACAGTGAAACACAATGTTCTCAGTGGCCATCCAACCTCACACTAACTTAAGTGGAGGCACTGAAATTTGTTTTTCTTGTGAAGTGTGGGGCAGCAGAGAGAGACATTTGGATCCTTTCTGGAACTCCAGATTATTTTGGTCCATCTAGGTATCCTTAAGCATATTTTGGAATTGAACGAAAGTTTTTCATTCCGCAGAAATTTGAAGGTCTTGCAACGGAATTTAATAATTTGAAAAGTTCAAGGTAATTTGCACATCTGACATTTAAATCTGTGGCATATATGGCACACAATTTTCTATTTTTACCCATCATTTTACTCCAGCATTTAAAAACTATTTGCAGGATCCTAGCCACACACATACCTATGTATGCATTTAGATTTCAGCAAGTGTGTATTTTATTGTCTACTTTTTATTAGTTTTCTGGCAAGATGGTCAAAAATCCAGTGGTGTGATTCTTGTCTTGAAAGCTGTAATTCCATTTGAACAGAAAATGCAAACTGTTCTAGGAGAAAATAAAAGGCAGAGACTTGCTATTTTTGGGGAAAATTGGCAGAACATACATTTTTAGATACGTTCAAAGAAAGGTCATTCAGACTTACTGATACAAAAAGTTAAAGACAGCATAAACTACAGTTTGTTAACCCCGTTATTGAAATTGTGCAGGAATATATCACAGTTATATAGCTGTTGGTAGTAGCAGGAGACTGGGATCAGTAGCTCATTACCTTCTACAAACACAGGATATAATCCTTGCCTAAAAGAGCTTACTACCTGCGCAGACAAAGACAGGCCGAGATTAAGATGAGAGGTCACAACACACAGGCAAACAGGACAGACTGAAGTTCACATCTGATGTATAAGCTGGTTAATGGTAGACTTGTTCTGATTTTTCTGCTTTAACACTGACATGGCACCTAGGAGTTCTGTGACATAATATGACCTATAGCAGAAGACTATTGCAGAGAGTATACCTGTGGGAGAAAAAAAAAAAAAAAAAAAAAGACAACTAAAATAGAAAACACTGAAGCATCTCAGGAAAGGGTGGGTCAAACTGAGTTTGAGATAAGCGAGTAAGCGTCAGTTCCTTGGTATTCCTGCACATCTCCCCAAGGAAGAAATTTAGCTTAAGTTTAACTTATAAGCAAGTGGCAGACAACTGCCATAAGAGTGCAAAAGCAGAAACCTCTCTCTTTTCCCCAGTAAATTGTGCCTTTGGGTAAAACAACAGCAAAAGTTTATTCACTTCAGATGTACACCACTGCTGTTAGTTTTGTGGCCTCTAGGAAACCCAAGAACTCTAAAGTTTTGTCACTAACTATGGCAACAAGTAAGTATGGAAACAATTGTTTGTGTTTGATATGTGTACTTTCTCAACAACTACTGCTACTAGTTGATAAGAAAAAATTGAGCCACAACTGACTTCCTTTAACATAGCATAATTGAGGTGGATTAATGTGGTGTCTGTCTGAAGGGTGAATGTATGTATATCCCTCTTGGGACCAAAGCCCTGTAGACCCCCAGCTATCACTCTCACTTGATCACTTGATCACTCTCACATGATCTTGGAAGATTCATGCCTTATTCAGTGCCTCACCAAGCAAGATCCTTTTCATTGCCAGGAGCCCTTACTTTCTCCCGAAATTTAAATACTAACAGAGTGCTGTTCTTCCTTCCCTGTGAGCCTCTGCTCTCCCTGACCCAGTATCAAAGTTAGTTTCTTTGAGCAGCTGTTTAGCTCTGCATGGCTCCAGGGATGTCCACAGGAAGATGCTCTTAATATCCCCCAAAAATTATCCTTGAGGACTCTCATATTTAATAAAGACAGAGTAATGCTGCATGAAGGCATATAATCATTACGAGATCCTTGTGTCTGTGTTAATTACGGCAGTCCAAATCACTACTGAAACTTATAACAATAGCTTAAAATAAAAATAGAATAAAATTTAAAAACATCTCAAATGTATTTGGATTCACCTGTAAAATACTTAAGCACTGGTATTTTATACTCAGCAACATGGAATTTCCATTGACATATATTATTTTTGAAGGTAATATTAAACAAACAAACAAACCAAAGCAGACACTACGAACAGGAATTAAAAGAACAGGTGGGAAGTGTAGGGATTATTCCTTCCACATTCACAGCTAACAGGGTTTGCAAAGATGAGAATTTAATCATTCCAACGTGCAGCACCATGCTCATTCTGGAGAGCTCCTTTCTCAGGGCAAAATATCAGTGCTTTAAGGAATATGTGAAACATTCCAAATGACAATACTTGACTCTCACCAAAGAAAAAAAGTAACTCCAAAATTTAACCTCAGAAATCAGTTTTTTTCATGTCATTCAGCACACAACATTTAGTACAACAAACAAAAAAGCCCTTCTGTTTACCAATTAAAATGATATAGCACCCTGATTTTTTCTGTCCAGTGGCAACATGTTAACACAGCCCATCAGCTTGGGATCTGTTTAATGCTGAAGTGCACACACGAATCACAAAAAAAACTATCAGAGATCACAGAGCGCAGACAGTCCATCACTAGTACTACTACAGGAACGCGCGTGCCTGTTAGGAGTCGTTCAACAGGCTCCGCACTAGAAGAGTCCTGGCAGGCGGCCAGAAACACCACATACTATTTCCCTACAAGCCACATAGGTACAAATCCCTCACAGCCAGAAGCACCGGAGTTTCCTTCAGCATCACACAGATGATTTACATAAGTATTTCCTCACCAAATGCCAATATCTGGTCTTTTGTAGCAGATTACTAATATTCCTTACAAGCACTTTTCCTCAGCATGAATACGGTTGTCAAAATGCTAGTAACAACCTTGTCGGTGAGTATTTCAGCAGGTCTTACCTCTGGGGAGTTACCACACAAGCCAGAGAATATTCGGGCTCTATGCATCTCTGTCGTGGTGCACTTGGCCTTTTTGCACCATCACTGCGTGCAACCCAGGCTAAAACTGGCTTCCCGGGAGCGCCCATCAATAGTCACATTTGGTTAACTACGTTTTGGCCTGCAGTGTGTGACTGAGCATAAACCCGGGTATCTCTGCAACGCACACGTACGTGCACTTCAGGAGGAGAACCACCACAGCCCTCCGCCGGGTTTGTCCGCTCCGAAAGGGCAAAACCTCAAACCCCCCCAGGAAAACGGCCGAACTCCGCAACCACGGCACGGAGTTTCGGATTCACCTCAAGACAGTTCTGCGTAGGGCAGCAGGAAGCGGCTGGTGGGCAGCCGGCAGAGGCTGCCCCGTGGGACTCCCTCCTTCCCGGCCGCGCTCCAGCCGCGGGCGGGCTCGCCCGGCGCTCACCGAGGCGGCGGTCCCCCCAAAACACCATCACTCGGTGGAGCCCCC